>CABHPR010113248.1:0-45813 GCA_902168415.1 Peromyscus melanophrys | reverse complement strand
GTAGTTTTTCCTTGAATTTCCAAAATTCCTGATTCTATTTTTCTTTTTCTTTTCTTTTTTTTAATTTTTTTTATTTTAATATACAATTCAACTTTACATATCAGCCATAGATTCCCCCCGTTCTCCCTCCTCCCGTCCCCCCCCCCGCCTCCCCCCGTCCCCTCCCCCTCCCGCGCTCTCGGCACCCCACCACCACCACCCATTTCCATCTCCTCCAGGGCAAAGATTCCCCCGAGGGTTGAGATCAACCTGGTGGACTCAGCCCAGGCAGGTCTAGTCCCCTCCTCCCAGGCTGGGCCAAGGGTCTCTACTAAGCCCCAGGTTTCAAACAGTCAATTCATGCACTGAGCACAGGACCCGGTCCAACTGCCTAGTAGCCCTCCTATATACAACTGACAAACAGGCTGAGAAGGAAATCAGAGATACATCACCCTTTACAATAGCCACAAATGACATAAAATACCTTGGGGTAACACTAACCAAGCAAGTGAAGGACCTATATGACAAGAACTTCAAGTCCCTGAAAAAAGAAATTGAAGAAGATGTCAGAAAATGGAAAGATCTCCCATGCTCATGGATAGGCAGGACTAACATAGTAAAAATGGCAATTTTACCAAAAGCTATCTACAGATTCAATGCAATCCCCATCAAAATACCAACGCAATTCTTCACAGACCTGGAAAGAATAATACTCAACTTCATATGGAAAAACAAAAAACCCAGGATAGCCAAAAGAATCCTGTACAATAAAACAACCTCTGGAGGCATCACGATCCCTGACTTCAAGCTCTACTATAGAGCTACAGTAATAAAAACAGCTTGGTACTGGCATAAAAACCGACATGTGGACCAATGGAATCGAATTGAAGACCCTGACATTAATCCACACACCTATGAACATATAATTTTTGACAAAGAAGCCAAAAGTGTACAATGGAAAAAAGAAAGCATCTTCAACAAATGGTGCTGGCATAACTGGATATCAACGTGCAGAAGGCTGCAAATAGATCCATATCTATCACTGTGCACAAAACTTAAGTCCAAGTGGATCAAAGACCTCAACATAAATCCAGCTACTCTGAATCTGCTAGAAGAGAAAGTAGGAAGTAGTCTTGAAAGCATTGGCATAGGAGATCGCTTCCTAGGTATAACACCAGTAGCTCAGACACTGAGACAAACAATCAATCAATGGGACCTCTTGAAATTGAAAAGCTTTTGTAGAGCAAAGGATACGGTCAAGAAGGCAAAGCGACAGCCCACAGAATGGGAAAAGATCTTCACCAGCCCCACATCTGACAGAGGACTGATATCCAGAATATATAGGGAACTCAAGAAATTAAACACCAAAATTCCCAACAGTCCAATTAAGAAATGGGCTATAGAACTAAACAGAGAATTCTCAGCAGAGGAAACACAAATGGCTGAGAGACATTTAAGGAATTGCTCAACATCCCTAATCATTAGGGAAATGCAAATCAAAACAACTCTGAGATACCACCTTACGCCAGTCAGATTGGCTAAGATCAAAAACACTGAGGACACTTTGTGCTGGAGAGGATGTGGAGCTAGGGGAACTCTCCTCCACTGCTGGTGGGAATGCAAGCTGGTACAGCCACTGTGGAAATCAATATGGCGCTTTCTTAGAAAATTGGGAATCAATCTCCCCCAAGATCCAGCTATACCACTCTTGGGCATATACCCAAGGAATGCTCAATCATACCACAAGGGCACTTGCTCAGCTATGTTCATATCAGCATTATTTGTAATAGCCAGAACCTGGAAACAACCTAGATGCCCTTCAACCGAAGAATGGATAAATAAACTGTGGTACATATATACAATGGAATACTACTCAGCAGAGAAAAACAATGACATCATGAGGTTTGTAGGCAAATGGAGGGATCTAGAAAAAGTCCTCCTGAGCGAGGTAACCCAGACTCAGAAAGACAAACATGGTATGTACCCACTCATAGGAGAATACTAGATGTGGATCAAGGATGACTGGACTGCTACTCACATCACCAGGGAGGCTACCTGGAAAACAGGACCCCAAGAAAGACTCGGAGATCACCCAATGATGGAGAAATGGATGAGATCTACATGAACAGTCTGGACGCCCCAGGTGGAGCTCCGGGAGTCCAATTGGCGAGAAGGAGGAGGGTTTATGTGAGCAAGAGTTGTTGGGACCAGGGATGGATGGAATACAGAGACAAGTGGCCAAACGAATGGAAACACATGAACTGTGAACCAATGGCTGAGGGGCCCCCAACTGGATTAGGCCCTCGGAATGGGTGAGACAGTTGATTGGCTTGATCTTTGAGAATTTATACAATGTTTAACCATATTCACCCTCTCTCTCCCAAATCCTCATGAATACCATCCTTAACTACCTAATTTTGTTTCCTTTCATTTGTGTCCTTTGAGTTGATATTTCATTATTTTTATATTTTAAAATTAAAATATAATTACAAAATTTTCTCCTGCCCTTTCTTTTCTCTAGTCCTCATATATCCCTTCCTGCTCTTTCTCAAATACATGGCTTCTGCTTTATCTATCTATCTATCTATCTATCTATCTATCTATCTATCTATCTATCTATCATCTATCTGTCTACCTACCTGTGATCTATTTATCTAGATATATTTATTTCAAATTATAAAATTAAAATTTCCTCAGTTTAATCTTTCTTATATCTATATGATTTCATGGCTGAACACTTGGTATTGGATAAACAACTGGGGTGCTCTTTCCTGAGGAAGAATATTTCTCCTGCTCTACGTATTCTATAGCTGTGCATTTTGTTGTATCCTTTGTATATGGGTGGATTCCATGAGATTTCCCTCTTCCATGCTAGCTTGTGCTGTACTTTAGGTATTGTTTAGACAGCCATAGTGTTAATATATCATATATGAAGCTCTGTTGTCACTTCTTGAAGACTGTTTTTTTTTTTTTTTGTCAACTTGCCACAAATTCAGACTTATTTGGGAAGACAGAAACTTAGTTGAGAAAATGCCTCCATAAGGGTGGTGCACAGATAAGTCTGTCTTGAGTGTCTTGATTAATGATTAATGTGGGAGAGCTCACTCCATTATGATTCGTGCCTCTGACCTGGACAGGTGGTTCCTATATGGTTGTTATGAAAGCAGGCTGAGCAAGTCATAAAGAACAGGCCAGTAAGTAGAATTTCTCCATGGCCTCTGCTTCAGTCCCTGACTCCAAGTTCCTGTATTTTATTGCCATGACTTCCCTTCATTATAGACTACAAATATAAAACAAATCGGCCCTTTCCGCACAAAGTTTCTTTTGGTGTTGGTGTTTTATGACAAAAAATATAAACTCAAACTCAGACATGTACATGCTAATAGCAGATTTCCTGGTACTCTACCTTACGCACTCTTTCTAGCTTATGTCATGTTCTCTGAGTATTAGTTGAGGCTGGGCACCCTATGATTAATTGGTCTATGAATTTTATTTTATTTTTTTATAATTTCATTTAATATTACATATCAGCCACGGATTCCCCTGTCCTCCCTCCTCCCAGTCTCCTCCCCCACCCTCCCCCCAGCCCACCCCCCATTCTCATCTTATCCAGGGCAAGGACTCCTCTGGGTATTCAGCTCAACCTGGTAGATTCAGTCCAGGCAGGTCCAGTCCCCTCCTCCCAGGCTGAGCAAAGTGCCCTTGCATAAGCCTCAGGTTCCAAACAGCCAGCTCATGCACTAAGGACAGGACCCAGTCCCACTGCCTGGATGCCTCCCAAACGGTTCAAGCTAATCAACTCTCTCACTTATCCAGAGGGCCTGATCCAGTTGGGGGCTCCTCAGCTATTGGTTCATAGTTCATGTGTTTCCACTAGTTTGGTTATGCATTTTAACAAGTTGGATTTTCCACTAGCTGTTTCAATGGTTTTGGAGTGTTTTTATTTATTTGCTCTCTGTCTACTACAAAAAGGAGTTTCTTTGATGAGATTTGTGACATATGCTTATCTATGGGTGCAAGAATAAGTTTTAAAATGCAATTAGGAAGCATGTTGGCTTAGTAAAGTGGCAGTTGTATGTTCTCCAAGATCCATGACTTCCCATCTTTGAGTGGTTGGCTAAGTTTCCAGTAAAAGGCATAATTTTCCCTCTTGTTAGGTGAGCAAACTTATATCCTATAACATATTAAGAGTTTCGCCGGGCGTTGGTGGCGCACGCCTTTAATCCCAGCACTCGGGAGGCAGAGGCAGGCGGATCTCTGTGAGTTCGAGGCCAGCCTGGGCTAACAAGTGAGTTCCAGGAAAGGCGCAAAGCTACATAGAGAAACCCTGTCTCGAAAAACCAAAAAAAAAAAAAAAAGAGTTTCTTGGATTCCCCTCGCCAATGACTCAAAAGCTACATCTCATGCCTGGTAATAGGGATTTTGTTTAATCAATTAAAAAAAAATAAAACAAATGTATATAGCACATTACAATTTATAATGAATATAAGTAATAAAAAATTTAAAGATGTATATTTTTCACACGCATATGCCTATACATGTGTGTATGTGTGCGTGCATGCCTGAATGAACATATGGTGTACTATATATAGTTGTTTGAGGAAGCTACAAGACGGTTTGAAATCTCTTGCAAGTGGACTTACAGGCCTTGCTGAACTGCCTGATGTGAGTCCTACAAGTTGAATCTAGGTCCATGTGAATCAAACCCAAGTCCTCTAGAAAAGCAAGTGCCCTTAATCATGGAGGCATCTCTCGAGCTCCAATTAAAGTTTAAAACCATTTCACTAAAGTAAGGATATTTTACTGACCATGAGTTTATCAAATTCTGCAGGAAGACAGCATCAATGAAGATATGAAAATATGTATTATACCTTATGAAGCTATATTATTGGAAAGAATTGGTATAGCTTTGCTTAGAAGTTATAGGACAGAACACAGTCTCAAGAATGTCTTAATTATGTTGACTGCTTTAAAAAAATTAACAGAATGAGTGGCTTTTAAACAACAGAATTGTCCATGGCACGAATCCAGACATGGCAAAGTCCAAGATGAAGGTAAATTTTATGTCTGATGAGACTTTGGAGAACACATGTATTACCAGGTAACTTCATTATATCAACTCAACTATGTTGAAACAGCTTCCTATATTGCCCACATTTTATGAAGACAATGTAATCAAATTTAAATACAATAGTACTTTGCATATATCCTACATGGGCTCATCTATCCATGCTTCACCATAGTGAGAATTTGTATGTGCTGTGCAATAGAAGCTTTAAAAATAAACTATGCTTTCTAGTGGTTTCTATTGTGAACCTAACACCCTAGAATAAAATTTCTGTATAATAAAGCCAGGTTAAGTTGATCTCTGAGTTTTGTAAGTACAAGTCAGTACATTTCTGGTATTAAAGTCTATTATTGAGTAAATACCACTATTTAGGACAATCATGACTCTAATAAACAAAGCATTCTATTTCATTTGATGTTTGTTTGTGATTATGGCACTCTTCTGACATGGGACAGGAGAAAAACCAAATTAATTAAGGGACTATTCTATTACTACTAATCTCAATTCTTTGATTCTATTCTGATTCTTTAAAATTTTCTTAAAGTATGAATTTTATATCAAATTCACAATATTTATATATTTTATATATATACATTTTAAACTTTGTTAAGATATTAATGCCCATATAGAGTACTAATTCTAAAAAAAAAAGCTTCAATTAGCTGCCTATACATGTCTTTGTGTTTAAGTGTCTTATCAGTTTTCTGCAGGAAATCACGGCCAGGCCTAACATCAACTGAAGTCTCTAGGAAGAAGTGGGGCCTCACAACAACAATAATTCCACGTGGACAATAATAATATCACTAAGCTGACAAACATCATCTGTAGATCAACTTTGGACTACAAAGTGCTCAGAGCAATTTTGAGAGGGCTAGCTGAGATGATCCAGTTTCAAAGACTACTTGAATAAGGACTTGAGATAAACCCTGAACTTTGGCATTATACACAGATTGGATAACAAAGGATATAGTTACCTTTCCTAGAATTTGACAATTAACCCAAAATCTTTCTTTTCAGAATAAAGATACCTTCACCCATACCCACCAGGAAGCAATTTTAAGAATACGACGCCCACATTCCCAAAAAGGTGGTGAGGGGTGGGTGGATTTGGTCTTTTAATGGATTTTGGGTCTGGGATAATTTTCATTGTTTAGGAGGGTTGGTTACAAGTTGTTGTTAAGGGTTAGGAAAAGGGCTAAGCAAAGGAGATTAGATTTAAGGTTCTTGTTAAAAAAAAGAGAAGAAAAAGACAATTACTAGTTTTAAATACTTTACATTGGATTGGATTTTTTATATTTTATACAAATTTTATATATATATATTGAGATTGATATTGTTAGAAAATGCCATATATATAATTCTAATCTTGTTCAATATATTGTACTTATACAGTTCATTTAACAATGTAATGCAATTTGCTGATCCTTAAATGTTATTATTACCAACTATTAGGATATAAAGAAATGAAAGTTAGTAGTTAGACATTACAATAGAACTTGTAGTCACATTAGGTATGTTTTCAAGATTGAGCAGATATATTTTAGATAGACAGATCATCTTCAAACCCTTCAGAGATCTACAGAATATGGCATTTAAAATGTTTTAATAACTTAGAAAATTTTTCTTTTTTGTTATGACTATGAGACATGTCGGCTCCTGGCAGTACCAATCTACTTCAGAGAAAATATGGGCGTTGAAGAAACTGCATATGGAGTTAACTTTCATTGTGGCAAAAGTTAGCCACTGAACAACAAAGTATCCTCAAATCAACTACTGACAAACAGGACAAAATGAACAGACAGGACACGAAACAAAGGACTACGTATTCTTTCCAAGAGGTCAGGACAATGTGGCACCATCCCTGAAGTGGCCTTTGCAAGCTGGAAAAGGTACTGTGCCCTTTTCTTTGAAGGCAGCTGAACAGGCAGTGGGCCAATGGCTTCTGATGTGCAGTGGAACGGCAGCTGAAACAGTTTTCTTAAAGAGTAACTAAGCTCACTCCTCTCAATAGTAGACTGGCATTTAATAGACGGATGTGGAGAAGAATGGGATGCCAAAATGAAGCCACACATACACATAGCCAAGAATAATGGACAGCTGAATTCAAAAGAACATCAATTTCCAGAATTTAAAATTCTGAATCATGACATGACACTAATGGAATTCAGGTGTTTCTGGTACATGGACTGCTCTCACCAAATGTGAGGTCGAACTGTTGACCTTGTGTACATCCTAGTTCACAAATGAGTCTGTCAGATACACCTTAAGCCTATAGGCTGAAGATGATGCCCCAACGCTGTGGAGAAACCTTGGGTGACTGTCCAGGCAGCTGGCTGTTTCCGTCAACTCACTTTTTTTTTTGGAAGCTGCTTGCATGTACTTCCTGTTTTTATTTTTTATTAGGTAATATTATTTCCTTCTTGGGTCTCTGAGGGAGTTGAAGGTTAGTTAGTTATAGTTATTGTTTTCCTTGTTAAGAATTTCAGAAAAGAAACTCACTAAAGAATAAGTGTATAAATTTGAAAGACATTATAAGATAGTTCTGTTAGTAATATAATTTAGGATAGAAAGTGAATCAGGTACATTTTGGACTTACCAAAATAGGATAGATAATGGAATTATTTTCTCTGAATTTGTCAAATACAAATGGACTAGACATTGTTTAGGAATTTATTACTTGTATATATGGTATATAGTTACTGTACTTTTGTATATAGTTTTTCTTAAATTAGTTATAATTTTTTTCTATTTATTAAAATAGAAAAGGGGAAATATGGTGATATTTTATTTGTACTGAAATGTGATTTTATTTGTATGTTAATAGATAAAGTTGCCTGGGGGTCAGAGCTAGTAGCAAGCCATAGCAGAAGTCTGGCAGTGGTAGCACACACCCTTAATCCTGTTCACATGACAGGCAGATCTCTGTGTGTTCAAGGATACCACCAGCATGGAGACATACACCTTTAATCTCAATAACAACCATAGAAGACCTGGAGGTCTGTATAGATGAGAAGTGACGAGGAGGTCATGTGGTTGGGTTTACAACCAATGAGAAGACAGAACAGAAAGTCTACAAAAAGACAGATACACAGGAAGTAGGTCTCTTGCTGAGAGGTAGGACAGCAGCAACAGTGAAGGGTAAGGTTTTTTGTCTCAGCTCTTAGCTATTGCTCTGACCTCTTGGCTTTTAACTCTGTATTTTGCTCTGTGTTTTTTATTTAATAAGACTGTTCATCTACATGGCACCATATGTTTTTGTTGACATGTATCTCTTCTTATTGAAATAACCATAATCTATCATCATGAAATGTAATACAATAATCTGGGAAAATAAACCTTTCTTCAGCTATGATTTAAAATATATATTGTCAGGAAGACAATTATTCTTTAGTTTCAAAATGATCCTTGATATCCCATGTATTGTACTTTCCTTGCACTATTAATATTAGTACCTTTACTCAGAATCATTATTTGTAAGTTCTCCATAAGTACATAGCAGTTATGGTGTAGTTTGTATAATAAAGGAGAAACACAGGTATTAGTTGTTTATTGAGAAACAATTATATGTTCCTCCAATCCTGTGAGAGCACTTAGCAAATTGAAGCTTGTAATGCTCAATAGCCCTAATCAATTGATCATTTAGTTACACTGAAGTGGTTGTTAATTAGTCATAGAAGATAAACAGGCCTAAATAGAAACACTAGGCCCATTTGGTTAGCTATGAAAGGAGAGTCAAAACAAAACAAAGGTTTGAATGCTTAGTTCGGGCTCATAGTGATTAACAACAAAGCAAGAACAATAACTTCAAAATAAAATGAATCAGTTTCATATATAAGCAGCCATCCATCCTGTATAAAACGGGATTGGACTTGTCCCTGTCTTTTTTCCACAGGAAGCCAAAGAGACTTCCATGAAAAAACAGTAGCATACTACTCTTCAGATTTTCAGAAGGTATGCTTTTTAAAACCATTCAAAGGCCTGAAGAGGTGGGTTGGCAGTTAAGATCACTTGATGCTCTTACAGAGGAATCAAGTACAGTTTCCAGAAGTCACATTTTGGCTCACAACTGTCTGTAACTCCAGTTCCAGGGAATCCAATTCCCTTTCCTTGTCTTCTTCAGTACCAGGTGTACATTGGGAACACACACACACACACACACACACACACACACACACACACGTATATGTACAGGCAAAAACTTATACACATTAAATAAAAATAAATAAATCTTTTATTAAGATCAGTTCAAATTAAATTCAAAATTAATGTGATTTTTGGGTTACCTTTGTACTATTTTCTCTTCTTAAAATATCTTTTATTGTTTGAGAATTTCATATGTATATATGATGTGTTTTAATGAAATTGACTCCACTTCCTTTCCTCTAATTTTTCCATTATGTTCCCCAGCAGTTTTCTCCCTCAACTTCACAGGCTCTTTTAAAGATTTTATTATGGATTGGTATGTGTGTCTGTGGGAATATGTGCATATTAGTACATGTACCTACGGAGAAGAGAGAATGCCCTGCAAATGCCATGAGAGCCTGGAACTAAACATACATCCTCTGCAAGAACAGTATGTATTTTTTTTAAAGAGATGGGATCACTCCTAATAAGTACACTGGGACATGCTTGCCATTGAGAAGCATTTAGCAGGAAGCAGTTCTTTTTTTTTTTTTAAGATTTATTTATTTATTATGTAAACAGAAGAGGGCGCCAGATCTCATTACAGATGGTTGTGAGCCACCATGTGGTTGCTGGGAATTGAACTCAGGACCTCTGAAAGAACAGTCGGTGCTCTTAACCTCTGAGCCACCTCTCCAGCCAGAACAGTATGTATTCTTAACCATAAAGTTATTTCCAGCTCCCATGTGTTCTTTTTAAAGTACACTAACTCCACTGAATGATGTCAGTATGCACATGCGTGAAGGACCATTTACTGGAGTATACTGTATAAGTTCACTATGGTGGGAAAGCATGATACCAAGTGCTAGGTATGGCAGTTAGAGTAGAAAACTGAGAAGTCACATCATGCTACAAACTTGAAGCAGAGAGAGTGAACTAGAAATGCAGTGAATCTTTAAAACTCCCAAGGTCAGCTCCAGTGACATACTTCCACCAGTAAGGTGGCACTTCCTAAACCTCCCTATGCAGCATCATCAACTGGTGCTCAAGTGTTCCAATCCAGGTGCCTATACAGGTCTGACAAATACTGTTGTACTGTAAATGTTCACTATCTCTGGCTCTTATAATCTTTCTTTCTACCCCTCTACCATGGTAGTCCTTGAGCCAGATGTCCAACCTAGAGATGATTGCCCTCAATATTTTATTCTCTGCACCTTGACTTGCTGTGGGTCTTTGTAATAATTGCTATCTATTACATCAAGCAATTTCATTGATTGGAGTTAAGAGATCAACAAACTTATGAATATAAAGAAAAGAACTTAGTTTCATCTCTGTTGGTTAGCTTTCTTAGTGCTGGGAGGTTCTGTGTACACTCTCGTGGGAGAAAAGTAATTAATTGCATTACCAACTATGAATTTTGAGAGCTACAGTAACAACTGGCCTGCTGAAGTTTGCCTACTGGCACAAAAGTGGCTTAAATATTATAAAGATAACCAACTACCACCTGATTAAATTTAATGACCACTTCAAAAGAAAGAACTCATATCTGGTATGAGCAACTGGACTGAAAACTGTAGGTTCAATAGATCCTAGATTCTAGGGGAGAGCTTAATACTCTTACCCTGCTAAATAAATATAGTAATTAGTTTTATCCTTTTCTCAACTGTGATTTCCAAGTCCATGCTACTTTACTACAGCACCTCCTAATCTTTTCACTTTACAAGTTAGTCATGTGAATCCACCAATGACAACATGTATCTTTTAAAGGAATATTGATACACGAAATTAGAATAGAAAGAACAGAAAGTTGCAGCTGCAGTTTTAAGAGGACTGAAGAAAATGTGATTTTAAGTTTATTAGGCAACTAAATCATATAAATTACTGACTTCTTGAGTATCATCATTTACTCCATTAAAAGAGCATAAGCTGTAAGATAAAGGATAACTATGTTATAATCCATAGTCTCAGAGAGGCTAGGTAACAAGGAGGGCCCAAGGGGAGACACTCAGATCTCCCTGGGAAGGAGAAATAGAACAGATCTCCTGGGTGGACTGGGTGTGAATGGACATGGGAACTCGAGGGATCAGTTGGGGGTGGACTGAGCGGGGAGAACTCAAAGAAATGACTAGAAAGGGGGAGTGTATATCTTGAGGTCAGGTAGAAACCTGATGCAAGGGAAATTCCCACACAGCTACAAGGACAATCCTAGGTAAGACTCCTAGCAATAGTTGATATGTAGTCTGAACTGGCCTTCTCCTGTAATCAGATTGGTAACTACCCCAATTGTCCTCAGAGAGCCTTCATCCAGTAACACAAGGAAACAGATACAGAGACCCACAGTCAAACATTTTGCCAAGCTCAGGGAATCCTACTGAAGAGAGTAAGAAAGGATTGTATGAGCCAGAGGGGTCAAGGACACAAAAAGAAAACTGCAGAAAGAACTAACCTGACACGTAGGAGCTCACAGAGTCTGAGTGGACAACCAGCGCCTGCACGAGACTGACCTACACCCTCTACCTGTATGTGACAGTTGTGTAGCTTGGTCTGCTTGTGGGACTCCTAACAATGGCAGCAGGGGCTATTTTTTGTGGCTCTTTTGGTCTTTGCTCTTTTGGGGGCCAGCCAGCTCCTAAATAAATCACACACAGAGGCTTTTTCTGAATTATAAATGCTCAGCCTTAGCTTGACTGATCTATAGCCAGCTTTTCTTAAATTAACCAGTCTACCTCTTGCCTCTGGGCTTTTTCATTTCTCTTACTTCTGTATATCTTACTTTCACTCTTACTCCATGGCTGGCTGTGTGGCTGTGTGGCTGGCCCCTATTGTCCTCCTCTCCCTATTCTTGCTCTTCCTTCTTCTTCCCAGAATTACTCTCCTATTTATTCTCTCTGCCTGGCAGCCCCTCCTATCCCTCTCCTGCCTAGCTATTGGCCATTCAGCTCTTTATTAGACCAATCAGGTGTTTTAGACAGGCAAAGTAGCACAGTTTCACAGAGTTAAACAAATGCAACATAAAAAATGGTACACATCTTAGCATCATTAAAACAATTATTCCACAGCACAAAATAATGTAACATATCTTAAAATAATATTCCACAATAAGGGACTGACTCTGACTCTTTCACTGGCTTTTGGGACCTTATTCCTCATGCTGTGTTGCCTTGTCCAGCCTTAATACAAAGGGAGGAGCTTAGTCCTACATAAACTTCATATGTCAAGCTTTCTTGACACTCATAGGAGGCCTACCCCTTTCTGAACAGAAGCAGAGGAGGAGTGGATGTGGGCGGCAGACAAGAGGTGTGGAGGAGGGGACAGAAGGAGAAGAGGGAAGGGAAATGGCAGTCAGGATGTAAAATAAATGAATAAATAAATAAATAAAATATATCAAAACAAAAAAGAGCATTAATCTACTTTTTGATGCCTTTGGTAGAAATGAACAATGCTGAGGCACACAATGAATCAAGAAAATTAATGTAGGCACTGTAATTCTAGTACACAGAGAGAAATTGAAGCAAATAACTTAAGGTATTTCTTTCTACCAAGTTGTATAATTAGACACTGAAGATGGTTATTTGAACCTAGATACATCTTATGTAAGACCCAGTGCTATTTCCACAGCATTAAGAATATTGGCATTTAATAGTAGAAGGAAATGAAAAGTACACTTTCTGTGTCTCTTGGCTGTTTACTCAGTATTCAGTGATAAGTAGATTTTAAAAGTCTACATACCATTTATGCCTCTTCTCCCCCACCAGCCTGCTTAGCATCTTCATGCACTATGAAAGGTGGCTAGAGTAAAAGAAGTTTCTTGCTCAATTCTGTAGCATATTTTTTAACTCTTCACTTTTTGGGGGCCCACCACCCAGATCCTAAATAAATACACAGAGACTTATTCTTACTTATGAATGCCTGGCCTTATCTTGGCTTATTTCTAGCCAGTTATTCTTAACTTAAATTATCCCATCTACCTTTTGTCTCTGGGCTTTACCTTTCTCTATTCTATATACTCTTCTTTCCTTCTTACTGCATGTCTCGCTGTGTGGCTGGCCCCTGGCATCCTCCTCTTTTTCTCCTTTTCTCAATCCTCTGTAGTAGAATATTTCAAGGTGTGTTACTTTTGTTCATCTTGCATTTTTTAACTCTGTGAAGCTGTGTTACTGTGCCTGTGTAAAACACCTGATAGTCTAATAAAGAATAGGCCAATAGCAAGGCAGGAGAAAGGATAGGTGGGGCTGGCAGGCAGACAGTATATATAGAAGGAGAAAACTGGGAGGATAGATCTAACAGCTAGAGCCAGAGAAGGAAGAGGACTTCAGGGAGTAAGAGTAAGATTTATAGAAGTTATAGAATGGGAAAAGCCCAGAAGCAAAAGGTAGGAAGGATAATTTAAGATAAGAAAAGCTGGCTAGAAACTAAGCCAAGCTAAGGCTGGGCATTGATAATTAAGAATAAGCCTCTGTGTGTGATTTATTTGGGAGCTGGGTGGCAGGTCCCCCCAAAAGACCAAAGACCAACAAACAACAATAATCCTCTCCCTTCTTTTTATTCTATTTATTCTTTCTGCCTGGCAGCCCCACCTATTTCTCTCCTGCCTAGCTATTGAGTGTTCATCTCTTTATTAGATCAATCAGGTGTTTTAGGAAGTCAAAGTAACACAGCTTGAGAGAGTTAAGCAAATGCAACATAAAAAAATGCAACACATCTTTGCATCATTAAACAAATATTCCACAACACAAAAGAATATAACATATCTTTAATTAATATTCCACAATGCAGTTGCATCTCAATTTCTCTATATCTTGCAATCAAGGTGTATAGTGTCTTAAGCAGCTGAGTATTATCAGTTAGTTCTGGTGGAGAACTAAGAAGAATAGCTGGAGTCTGTATTGTTTTGTGTGGAGGGAGTGCTACTAGACCTCCCTAAGCAACAGTGAATATAAAAGCATTCCGCAAGTGACAGTGATCTTTCTTTTTAGTAACTATAGCTTCTAGGAGTAGCATTCTACAACCATGTAGGCTATTTTCCTTCTCTTTAAATAAAATGCAATTGTGTGGTGATATATTGTGTACCCTAATAAAATATGCCTGAAAGATCAAAGAAGTAGAGCAAGCCACAGCCTCCACCTCTTACCTCTCCAATTCCTCAGCTTGAAAGAGCTCCAACTGAAATGGCTTCTAGCTGAAAGGGATGCTTCTGCCGAAAAGCCTTAATTCCAGTTTCCCCACACCTTAGATACCTTTCTCCATCCACCATGTTACTTACTTCCTAGTGCTGCAATTGAAGGCATGTGACTTCCCACATACTGGGATTAAAGGTGAGAGATCTCAAGTTCTGGGATTAAAGGAGTGTGTCACCACTGCCTGGCTGTTTCCTTCCTAGACTGAGTCAATCTCATGTAGTCCAGGGTGGCTTTGAACTCACAGAGATCTAGACAGATCTCTGCCTCCCAAGTGCTAGGATTAATGGTATGTGCCACCATTGTCTGGCCTCTATGTTTAATTTAGTGGCTTGTTCTCTTCTCTGATATTCAGGAATAATTGATTAGGGTAAACAATATATCACCACATAATAGTTCTGTTTTTAATTGAGTCATGAAAGAAAAAAATTTCCACATGGCTTTTAAATACATCCCTCATTTAAAAGTTCCTCCCTCTGTTCCCTTACATGACACATCTTCTGTCTCCTCTCACTGCTTAAGCCCTTGTCACTCAGTATTTGCCTTATCTACTTTTATTTTAGTAGTATTATCTATCAGTGAACTCTATGAACTCCAATACTAACTGGCAGGAATGACTCCACTTACTCCACAGTGGCAAGACTGTTATGCAAGTAAAAAAAAAATCAATGACTGGAGCCATGATCTGTTCCACAGGAAGAGATGTGTCCCTGGCATTATGGAACCAGTAAAGACTACATGGCTATGTGCCTAAGATGGCTCAGAGGATAGAAGCACTAGTTGTCAAGCCTGATAACCTGAGTTTGTTCCTTGAAATTATATGGGAAAAGGAGAAATAATTCTTTCAGAGTTGTTCTCTGACCTCCACATAAGCATACTGTCATTTGCACACATGCATACACGCACACACACACACACACACACACACACACACACACACACACAAAGAAATAAATCACCTGGGGAAGTGATGAGTCCTCGGATGGGGAGCTGATCTCTGCTATTTCAATAAATTTATAGTGTCAGACTGTCTTCCTGATATCTGTTCACACATGTAGACACAGGCCACTATTATCCTTAATTAAGAATCCTCTTATCCTTATTATTGTCCACTATTACCCTTAATTAGGAATTCTCTTTTTTGTATTTTCACAGTGAATGGTAGTGGATGCAGAAACTTTTGACTATGAAAGATGCTGAAGATAATAATGGTTATATGCTCAGCCCTCAACAAGACATTTATACCTCCCTCTTTAAAGCTTGAGGTACATTGTGGAAGACTGGAGAGGCAAGAGTAGGAGAACCAGAGGTAAGGAGAAGGACTGTGAGATGACACCTTCTGGGCATGACACAGCCATTGAAATCATGGACTCACAGTGGTGGTTGCCTGCACAAGACTGGGCCAATCAGAAGTTAGTCATGGTTGGGGAAGGGATTCATGGAGCGATACCCCTCACTGCTGAACTTTTGGCTATTGATAGATTCTGAGAGATGGGAAGTTATTTTTTTCAGTTATGTATCTACTCGGTTGCCTGACCAAATTTCAATCATAGCTACTTGTATCCATGGTCATACATACGGCCTTGTTTAAACTCACTGGTCCACAAAACAACATAAAAAGTATTTGTAAGGAAAAGAGTGTGTTGATGAGGTAGGAAGGAGCTAAAAGAGGGTGCAGGGTGAGAGCAATTAGGATGCATTGTATGCATGTATGAAATTATCAAAGAATAAATTTAACTAATAAATAAATTGTAAAAACAGTCTGTATAAACTCTGTCAGGAAGGGGAAAAAGTAGAATTACTTACTAAATAAAAATGTGCTGTTTGAGTTAAGACTGCAGTCTAGAAATATATCCATAGGGAAAATATTGTGGAAATTTTGCTGAGGTCTCTAACTATTTAGTTTGCAGGGCTGATGAACAAAATGTTGTAAATAATAGAGTTAAATAATTTTTTGACATTTAGTGTAGTGATAGCACTAACCTTTAATATTCAATATTGGATATGTGGGACATTGGTACAGTAGTTTCTCTTCCTTAAATGATTACTTCATGATGCTTGTTATCATTCATTCAAATCCCATTTGCCCAGGGGAGGGGGTGCCGTCTGGGATTGTTGGGCAGGCTTAAAGGGGATTAGTGGATGGTGGTCAATGTCTTGCCTTGGGTCTCTAGGACCACTAGAAGAGAACCCACAGAATCATCTAATCTGGGCTTTTAAGAGCTAACAGAGACTGAACTGAAAACCAAGGAGCCTACAAGGGACTGACCTAGGCCCTCTGAATATGTGACAGTTGTGTAGCTTGGTCTTCTTGTGGGACTCCTAACAGTGGGAGCAGGGGCCGTCTCTGACTCCTTTACTGGCTTTTGGGACCCTATTCCTCACACTGAGTTGCCTTGTCCAGCCTTAATATGAAAGGATGTGCTTAGTCTTACTGCAACTTGATATGCCATGTTTTGTTGATATCCATGGGAGACTTGCTCTTTCCTGAACAGAAATGGAGGAGGCAAGGATTGACATATGGGAACAGAGGGGAGTGAGGGGGAGGGACTGGGAGGAGAGGAGGGAGAGGAAACTGTGGTCAGATGTAAAATGAAAGAGAGAGAGAGAGAGAGAGAGAGAGAGAGAGAGAGAGAGAGAGAGAGAGAGAGAGAGAGAAAGAAATAGATAAATACAAATCCCATTAGCTTAGCCCATGTTGCTTTGCAACATTGCAGGTAATTGTCTTATAATGTACAACTGAGATTCACAATCCCAAAGAAAGTGTCCTGCTTTGAGCTTTCCTCAGTATCCTTTCCTCTGCTAGAATCTATTTCCCTGGCAAAACTTACATTTAAGGTTCAAATCAAATAATGTTCCTGACCTCAATGAAAGAAATATATATATAACCATATTATTAATATACTGAATATTCTATAAATACTTTTATGTCTATTAAATTAAAGTGGGTCATTGAAAATTAAGTTTTATGGTTAGACAAAGTAGACTATAGGTTTCTCTATTAGTTTGAGACTAATTAATTTTACAGTCAAACCACATAATTTCAGATTTCTTTCTCTCCAGCCACATATGTTCAGTACATAACACATCTTTTATAGCCATACCTATCATACTAGTTGGAATGCTGCATCCTTGAATCTTACAATATTCTTGATAAATACTACAGGATTAATAAATACTTTATAAAATGTTTTTAAATCCATGTTTTAGACAACATAGGCAACATTATTTTCTTAAGCAATGTATATAAGCCAATTTAATTATGTAAAGAATAACTTTTGAATCCTCTAATATTCTTTAGCAGATGAGTATGTGAAGGGAGCTAGAGTTTTATGGATTTAAAAGAGGTTTCTAGTAGGGATAGACAATCTCACAAGAACCTAAAAGAAGATACGTTGCAAAGCAAAGGTTTCTTTCTGTCTATCACAAACTCCAATAATGCTGATAGTAACTCTGTTTGGAGAGCTATTTAATGTGTTAAACTTGCATTTCTGAAAAGCATTTTATTAAAGTTCCAGACTTAAATTTCAATTCAATAAAATATAAGTTGGATTGCCATACTGATTCTGTTGAGCTGAAATTTTGTAATTATCATTATTACATATAGGCTATTGTACCTACTGAGAAGATTAATGCATACCTTCTTACATAGTCTTATAAGACTTATGTCACACATTAAGAGTATTTATTGCAGAGCTCCCATGTGAGAGTCTTTTGGGATCAGTCCTATTCAGTTGAGGTCACTGCTTTTTCTCTTACCAAAAATGTATCCTTTTCTCATGCCTGAACTGAACCTGAACAGGGCATTATTGTGTTTAAGAATTGTCACAGCACTGGTGAGTGGATATAAGAAGTGTGATGGTATTGGGAGCTAGAATCATTCTAGCACTAACCAAATGCCTATGAATTTTTCTCTTTCTTTTCAAACATCTAGATCTTAAACAAAGTGATATTATTAGTAAACATTATTTTGATGAACATTTTTATTTAAAAAATTTCATAACATATATTTTGAGTATGTTTTCCCCTCTCCAAATTTGTCCTAGATCCTCCCAACCTTCTTACCCACTCACTTTTTTCCTCCTTTTTCTCTCTCTTAAAAAAATGAACAAATTTCTATTTCACACATAAAATATAATTCTACTCATTAGAAAATTCAAAACGCAATGCATGTCAAAGATACCCTAAAAAATTAAATCTACTGTTATCTTGATGAAATATATAGTCACCTGGAAGATGGGGCTCTGGGCAGGTCTGTAGGTGATTACCTTCATTACATAAAATGAGGTGGAAGATTCTCCTACTATGGGTAGTCCCATTCCCTAGACTGAGATCTTGGACTGTATAAAAAGTAGAAAGTGGCTGAGAACAAATATTCACTGTTTCTGCTTCCTGACTGCTGAGGCAATAATGACCAACTGCCTCAAGTTCCAAATGAACTATAACCTCAACCTGTTCATTAAAATAAATCCTTCATTCCTTAGAAAAAGAACATTATTTTGTATCTCGATGCACTCCTTTTTCCCATTTTTTGTTTTCATTATGTGTGTATGAGTGCTCTACCTGCATGTATGTCTGTGCACTATATGCATGTAGTGCTAGCTGAGGCCATAAGAAGGCATCAGACCCTTTTACTGATGATTGTTAGCCGCCATGTAAGTGCTGGGAATTGTCCTCTGGATGAACAGCCAATGCTCTTAACTGCAGAGCCATCTCTCTACCTCTATACCCATTGATTTTTAAATAAGAATTGTTGTTCTACTCTAGATTCCAATTCTATTCTGCTTTGGTATGAAGATATCTCTCCACAGCTATGTAGCAGAAAGACCTTGGACAAAGGCATACATTTGGTGGGATCCTTATTTTACCCAATGTTAATTGTTATCCCCAAATAAGACTGGATTTCTGATGATGTTCTTAGTGTTAGCAAATATTTCTGATATTCTGATTCAGTAGATGAGATTGCTTGGAAAAGGGAAAAGAGGGACAGATTAGAAATTAAATTTCCCTGGGTCCTCCTACGCTGGATTGGGAGGATAGACCACATACCCTGGTGCCATAAGGATCGGGCAAGGGAAGAAACCTACTTACATGCCCAAATGGGGTTACCTGCCCTAGGTAGGGAGGAGAGACTAGAGGTGATTCTGCACAATTGTTGTGAACAAATGTATGATGGGGTACAGGAAAAAGAGAGAGCTAGAATGGTTCATGTCCTGTGGAGAAAGGTAGATCTGGAGATGTGGGGGTGGTGAGGAGTAGGCTGATGTTGGGGGCCTGCATGCCACCCAGCGCCATGATGTCTGGGCCTGAGTTGCTGCTAGGGGCCATGTCTGGTTTCATGGTCCTGACCCCACGGTCTGTGCTGATGTCCATGGCGACTGCTGCCATTGAAGGCTGTGGGATTACCCAAGATCTGGGTCACAACATGTGGCCATATTGGTGCCCAAGGTCCATGTGGCTTCAGGGGCCATCTGATCTGGGTTGCCTCCATTGTCACCTAGGGCCATAGAGATGTCAGGGTCTGAGATTTAGTCAGGTTCCAGATATGGGTACACGGCCCTACTGCAGCCAGGATCTTTGTTGTTGCTGTCCATGGCCTGTGCTCATATTGAAGGCCACAGGATGCTTGGGTTCTGGGCTGCCACCTGTGGCCATGTTGGGGGACTGAAGGCTACCCTGCAGCCAGGGTGATGCTAACCTGAATAGCTGTCAGAGGCCTGTTCCGACCTATGGAAGGGTTCTTGGAGGGAGGAGAGAGAAATGAAGAAGTATTAGATAGAAATATAGGCCTAGACAAAGAGAAAAGCAGAGACACAGGATAGCCTCAGGAGGGCCCTGGGTCACTACCCGGCCACCCTGACTTTATTCATGATTGGCTTTTTTTATGTCAGCAAGGGGAGGAGCATAAGACCTCCCCTTTTCAATGTCAAGGTATAATGTATCAACAAGTGAAGACACTTCAAAACACCTGGTAACCACGCTTTTGGCCAAAGCTTTCTATTATGCATCCCTGCTGGGTAAAGCAAGCTCAGACTTTCTGACTTTGAGTAAGGGAGCTTGTGTGCACCCCCACAAGTAGCCTGTTTTGCCACCTGGGGCCATGATGACATCCAGGCCCAGGCTGCTGCCAAGGACCCTGTATGGGTCCGTAGTCCTACTGTAACCAGGATCTGTGTTGATGTTCATGGCCTGTGTTGACCCTGCATTGCCCCTAAAGGTCACACATATGCCTGAGTTCTGGGCAACCACCTGTGGCCATGTCGTGGTCTGAGGAATGTACACTGTTGGGGACATGACAATCTGAATAGTCTGCACTGACATCTGGGGCCATGGTGTCACCAGGCCCAGGATGCTGCCAAGGGCCATGTCTGTGTCTGTGGCCATATAACAGCCATGGTCTTCCTTGATGTCCCTGGCTGTTGTTACCACCAAGGGCTGAGCAGGACATCTGTAACCACATTGGTGCCTGAGGGTCTTGCTGCCACCAGGACTATACAGATCAGGGTGGCCTCTGCTGCCACCCAGGCCCTTGGTGACATCCTGACCCAAAGTGTTGCTGCTGGTTATGTCTGGGTCCGTGGTCCTGCTTCAGTTGGTGTTGGTTGTTGATGTCCATTGCCTGCATTGCCACAGGAGCCAATGTGAACCGGGTGTTGAAGTACAAGGGTCATGATGAGCTGGTCCTGCCCCTCACTGGCCCTGGAAGAGCCAGATGCACCCCCAACCAGAGAACTGATCCCTCCCCTCACAGGCCCTGGGATAACTAGCCTCATGACCCCAGTCACACCCCTGAGAGGAGAGAGAACTCCCCACATTTGGGAGGGCAGGTCCCACTCCTCACTATAGCTGTAGGAGAGCTGGCTCAGCTCGTGATCTGACCTGAGGCAGGTAGTCCCAGCGGCTTGGAATGACCAGCTTGGCTACCACCCAGGCACAGATTCAGGGCTTTGAGTTGGTACTCCCAAACATCTATGACCTGCTGGAGCACATGAATGGACTGGTCCTATGGAACCATAGCCACAGGAACTCTATTGTTCAAGACAACAGCAGGATATCTGGGAGGAGTTTTGGTGAGAGTCCAGCATTGACGGTGTACCAGAGGCCAGAGGTCTTTCATCTGTCCAACAAAATATTATGCAATGAAGATTTGCAAGTGAATCTGTTTGGGTAAAGGGGTGTACTACTTCATACACAGCTGCTACCAATGCCACTGAGGTAAATGAAGAGGTGATAGAGAGGTGGGAAAGACTGAGGAGCAAAGAGATTCTTTTTTTAAGTTTGTTTGTTTTTCAGTTGATATTCTTGTTTTTGTTTTATTTATTTATTTATTTATTTTTATTTATTTATTTATTTTTCTTTTTGAATTTATTTTATTTTATTTTACAATATAATTCAACTTTACATATCAGCCATAGATCCCCCCATTATCCCTCCTGCCACCCTGCCCCCCTCTCCCCGGCCCACCCCCCATTTCCATCTCCTCCAGGGCAAAGACTCCCCCGAGGATTGAGATCAACCTGGTGGACTCAGCCCAGGCAGGTCTAGTCCCCTCCTCCCAGGCTGTTTTATTTTTATTATTTCTGTTTGGGTTTTCCTCTGTGGGGAGATATGGCAGGGGTGAGGGGCAGATAGATACAGTGGGACTGGGAGATGAGTGGCATTGGGATGCATGATGTGAAATTCCCCAAGAATCAATTAAAATTATGCTAAAAAATCAAATCCTAATTGCAGAGAACAAAGTATGGATACCATTGAACTTTTAGTTAACCTTTATACACCTTAAATACATAATTTTGAAAATGGACATCAATACCTGTCTAAATTACTGTTTCCATATTTTGTCAGGTGATGAAATTATTTTTCCAAGAAGAATTTCAGAATATTAAGACTATTGTTGATATGAGTTTTCAGTCAAAATTGAATAAATAAAAATTGAATATTCAAGCAAACTGGCTGTTAAAATTAATGTCAGAAAAGCAAGCTCTCAAAATATAGTTCTGCTGTTGAGATGAATAAGGCAATCCAAAGGCTGAAAATTTAAAGATTGGCAGAAATGAAGTCAAAATCCTGAAGGTGGCATGAATTAATACTGGATTCATACTTAAGCATTCTCTATCATCTTTACATTCACATTTCTAGGACATTTAGATCCATCTAATGGAATTTAACAGAAAATCTCTCTGTTTCACAGACTTGCTCTGATAATCAAATTAGACAAAAAATACTTATACTTTTTTATATAATATAATACATACAACGTATTTTGATCATATTCATCCCCTATTCCTCTGAACTCCTCTAAGATCCACCTCCCATTGCCTATTCCCTTAAGCAAGTATTGAAAGAACTGTGGTTTTATGAACATTTAATTTCTTACAGATCAGCACAGGCAAATTATGAGAAATGCTTACTCTGCTCTTGGAATTGAACAATTATGATAAACAGGATTGCATCTATCTCTTCCTTTATGTAACTCAATCACTCAGTATAAATTTGGATAAATCATTTCCATCCCAGTATGCAGTCCTATCATCTGTAAAAGGTAATAATTCCTAGCATAATCTTGGTATAGTAAGGCAATGATGATACTACATTGGTGACCTCTGATAGTCCTAGAATTCTACACAAATCTATGCCTATCTCATGGTACTTTTGTTTTTGAATTTAGTGAAGTATATTCCCTTTCTCATACTCCATTTCTTTGCTAAGGCAAGTAATACTTTCTTCATTCCATGATTAAATATTTCACAGATTCCCCAAAAAGAATTTAGTGGAGCATTCAGTTTTCATATTTGCTGCACTGCTCTTATGATAGCTGACTACTGTCAAATTTTTCACACATTGTGGAAGCTTTTGCTTCATTGAAAAATTGAGTCTATTCCTCTACCTTCCTGAGTTTGTATCAGTCTTTAGTCACTTTGTTCAGAAGACTGAAGCAGAACTGATGATGCGTAACATCTGAGAGTAAGTAAGAAGTAATCACCGAGCTTCTGCTTGAATGTCTTTGGACTCCTGTTGACTACTATGTGAAGCCCACAGTAGTCACCTGGATTATCACTGTGAGGAAACTGATTCCCAAACAGCATTCAGCATTTCAAACAAACCCCCAAAGCTGCTGAATTTAGTATTGAAGCAACAGCTGTGTCAGAGCACTATGGCAACCTGATACATGAGCAGCTTGCCCCCCCCAAAAAAAACCTACTAGAGATAATGGATTAATATTCTTAAAAACTTATTTTTGAGAATTTTATAATTGTATACAATAAAATATGATTAAACCTATACCCAGACCCCTCCAAATTCCCCCATATACCTTCAACAGCCCTTCCTTCCCACTTCATCTCTGCTTTATGTTCTTTTAAATAACTCACTGTCTGATTAGTGTTGTCCATAATTGCATGGCTATGGGGCCATTAACTGGAGCATGAGATACTTATGCATGTTCATATCCTCAAAACAAAATGCATGATTCTCCTTGCCCTAGAAATTATCCACTGCCAATATTCCTTCAGAATAGAGTGGGATCTGAAGACTATCTACCTCATATATGTTTTGATTTTGAATAGTTTGATCTTCTACAGGTTTGGTGCAGGTAACCATACGTCCTGCTAATTTATGAGTGCTATAGCTATGTCTTGTCCAGAAAGCAGCTTTTCTCAGCTCTCCTCTCCATTCTCTGTCTCTGATGTATTGGAAAATAGCAATGCATAAAGTGTCCTAACTTTTCTGTACCATCTTACAGTTTCAGTTATTTTATTTTATTTTTGAGGCAAAGTCTCATCCAGCTGAGACAGGCTTCAGACTTGTTATGTTCTCGTGTATGATCCTCCTGGTAGCACTTCGCAAGAGCTGGGACTATAGGCATGCATTACTAAACCTATTTTTTGCAAAGCTGGGCATCAAAAACAGGGTTTTATGTATCCTAAGCAAGTATTCTACGAACAAAGTCATATCTGCAAAACACATTTTCTTTCATTGTTAATTTTTTTATGATTTCATTCATGAATACTGTACTTGCATCATTTAATCCCCCATTGTTTTCCTCCATTCAGCTCCATTTCCCCACATCCTCTCAAAGTTCATGATCTCTTTTTCTATAATTATTGTTAAGAATATATACATATACATACATGTGTAACAAGCCTACATACTTTTTTATTGTTGCTCATATATGTGTATGCTTAAGATTGACTGCTTATCAGGGGGTCACCCCTGGAGAAAACAGAGGCTTCCTCTCTCAGTAACCATTGATTGCCTGTAGATCTTCATCTATAAGTGATGCCTTGTGAAATTTTCCCTATCCAAATTGGCAGATCTTACTGATATTTCATGGGTACTATATTCCTGTCATATGTAGAAGACACTATCTCACAGCAGATATCCTGGTTTTCCAGCTCTTACAGTCTTTCTGCCCCCTTTATTGTGGTATTATCTGAGCCTTACAGGTAGA
Source organism: Peromyscus melanophrys (assembly GCA_902168415.1). Lineage (NCBI taxonomy): Eukaryota > Metazoa > Chordata > Mammalia > Rodentia > Cricetidae > Peromyscus > Peromyscus melanophrys. The sequence goes on along the minus strand of CABHPR010113248.1, from coordinate 21,017 downwards.
GGTGGTATTATAGATATATCAGTTGTAATTTGACACTCCACAGATATAGCAAGAAATCCAGGGGAGTCTGCCTAAGAGTTATAAGGAATTTATTAGGAGATAAATAAGAAAAGACAACTCACTAAACAGAATAGGCAAATTGTCACAGGGTTCTGGAAGGCTGAGGTCCTGTCTCAAGCTGCTCCTGCTGCCTGAACCAGTCCCACTCGAGTGCAGGAGTGAGAGAAGAGCGCAGTGTAAGTGCCTCTCAGGTCTTAAGGGTAGCTCTGAGGCCACGCCCCAGGGGCTGGTACTTCAAGGTCATAGATGGAATGGTATCCACTATACACAGTCACTGATTCCTTTCTTTAATTTCTTTTTGCTGCAAAAAGAAGCTTTCTTGATGACTTGGAAGAGTTATAGTTATCTGTGGATATAAGGATACATAGTTAGAAGAAGTCACAAGTTAGATTGATTTAATGAAGCAGCAGTAGTAAACTGTCCTCTAGACCAGTGGTTCTCAACCTTTCTAATGCTACAACCCTTTAATACGGTTCCTTATGTTGTGGTGATCATCAATCTTAAAATTATTTTCATTGTTACTTCATAACTATAATTTTGCAACTCTTATTAATTGCACAGTAAATATCTGATATGCAGAATATATGTTATGCAACCCATACCTCCAAATGGGTTGTGACCCACAGATTGAGAACCACTCCTCTAGGGCCTATGACCTCTCTAGTCACTATTAGCTTGTAAGAGTTACATTGCCAGACATGAGTTCCTTCCTATTGAGCAGGTCTTAAGTCCAATTAGAAAGTTGTTTGTTACACCCAATATAATTATACCTACATTATACCACTGAGGATTCCTGTAATGCCAGTCAGCATTGTTGCTCATATGCTTCATAGCTGGTTAGAACTACTGATTGTTTTTTCATCCGTTGGTAGCTTACATAGCACCTTCAGATACTATGATAGCTAGTCCCCAGAGAGGCAGTTTCCAGGAGAGTCCAAGCTTCATTCCTTGAATGTCTGTGTCTTCAGAGTATGGTGTCTCCAAAAATTAGGTCTTCTATTCACTTTTTGAGAAACAACCAAGAGAAAAGCAATAATCAATACTGTTTGAGGAGTCTCTTGGACACTCACAACCAACAACTAAAAGGGAGGTTTTCCATGAATGGCACTGGGGTTGTTGTTAGGTAGTCTATGGTTCTTTTGGGGAGAATTATCACCCTTATGACAAAATTCCATGTGGTGGTTTGAATGAAAATGGCCACCATATCTCATAGGGAGTGGCACTATTAGGAGGTATGGTCTTTTTGGAGTATGTGTGGCCTTGTTGGAGGAAGTGTGCCACTGGGAATGGGCACTGAGGTTTCAAATGTTCAAGCCAGGTCCAGTGTCATTCTCTCTTCCTGCTTTCTGAAGATCCAGATGTAGAACCCTCAGCTATCTCTCCAGCACCATGTGTGCCTGCATGCTGCTGTGCTTTCCATCATGATGATAATGGACTAAACTTCCGAACTATAAGCCAGCCCCAATTAAATGCTTTCCTTTATGAGAGTTGCAAGGGTCATGATATCGGTTCACAGAAATTAAACTCTAAGACACTCAATGTAAACTACATAAATATAAATGCTTAAATACTCATTACAGAAGTATTTAATACTGTTTTTTAAGACATCTCACAGTTATATTAACATTTGAAGGCAAAATTGGTTTAGAAATTAAGGACAATGATACTGCAATATACCGTCTTCCTGATCAAGGACAAGGTGTATCTTTCTGTAGCAAGAATCTTAGAAGGTCTTATTAATAAAATCAAACCTGAGGCCAGTTATTGGGGTGAATGCTGGAAGATCAGAGAAGCAGAACAAGCCACAGCTACCTCACCTTGCCAGTTCCTCAGCTGATCCTGTTTCCTCAGACTGGAAGCCTCTGAGTCCTCACCTGAATGATCTCAGCTGAACTGTGTTGCTCAAAAGCCTAAACACTTAACCAGCCAAATGCTTCTAGTTTCTGGTCCTCACGCCTTATATATCTTTCTGCTTCCTGCCATCACTCCCTGGGATTAAAGGCGTGAGTCACCATGCCTGGCTGTTTCCAATGTGTTCTTGAACTCACACAGATCCAGAAGGATTTCTGCCTCTGGAATGCTAGGATTAAAGGCATGTGCTATCACTGCCTATCCTCTCTGTTTAATATTGTGGCTGTCCTGTTCTCTGACCCCAGATAAGTTTATTAGCGTGCACAATATTTTGGGGAACACAATACTACCACCTCTTTCTATTTATCTATGTGTAGATTATGTCTTTGAAGTGACATATTAAGTTTTTCTTCAAAACAGTTCTTGCACATTTATTGTAAAATTGCTAATTGTCTTTATTTACTTCCTTTTCTAAAGAGTATGTATGTCAATACTTATTTTGATTACTGTTTTTAAATATAATGTCAATTTATATGTATAAATTGAGATATTACACATACTAGAATCTTTCTAATAGGTTTTCTGCTTACTATTTTGTTTACAGCTGCAACATGATATGATAACCAAATAGTGCTTATGTTCATATTGCCTCATCATCTCTAATACTTCTTATTTTGCTGTGATAGATAACTGCATTTTAAAGAACAATGTTAAAGGAGAGTAGTAAAAGAGACATCAATAATAATATTTCTTAAGAAATGTTCCAAATGCTCAACACTATTCTCAGTAGTTTTCCGGATTAGTTTAATAAATCTGCTAAACGACTCTATATGAATTTTCAATAAGCAAATTGACTTTGAAGGCTATTGTCTTCACTACCACACAGAACTGTCTTTCATACTAATAACTGAAAGTGATGCCTCTAATATATAGTCTCAAAGAAAAATAAGTATACTAGTAAGACAGTATCTCTTGGAAAATTAATAAAATGCATATTTCTGTAACATGAATCTTAAAAGGTCTTATAATTTAAAAAAAAATCTGGAGCCAGATACTGGGTGAAAGCTGAAAGATCAGAGAAACAGAACAAGCCACAGCCAACCTCGCTACACCAACTCCTCAGCTGATCCTGTTTCTACAAATCCTTAGACTGAACACCTCTGAGTCCTCACACCTGAGTGTCTCAGTTGAACTGCTGCTTAGTTCCTGTCTCCTCACGCCTTATATACCATTCTCCACCCAGCCATGCCACTTTCTGGGATTAAAGGCGTGTGTGCTTTCCAAGCAAAGGCATGAGATCTCAAGTGCTGGAATTAAAGGTATGTGCCACCTCTGCCTGGCTCTGTTTCCAGTGTGGCCTTGAACTCAGAGAGACCCGTCTGGAGTAATAGGATTAAGGGTATGTGCCAATACTATCTGGCCTCTATGTCTAATCTAGTGGCTGGCTCTGTCCTCTGATGCACAATATATCACCACATATTTCTGAATATCTCCTGGAAACACACTCAAACATTAGTAGAGCAATCTAAATAAGTCATTCTGTGAGACTTCTTTGATGATGCCAATCAACATTAAACTTTGAGAACAATTATTCTAATACATCTTTAAATAAAAATATCAGTTCTACCTTAAGCTACAAAACTTTATCAAATAATTCTCTTGTAAAATATCCATGTATTTTTCAATGAATTTATTTAATAAATGAATTCATAAGATTCATTAAATGTTAGATTTAATATTTGTCTTTATTTCTTTGATTTATTATTGTGGTAAATTATGTGAATAAATTTTCCAGTATTGAGACCTCCCATAGAATTTTGAAGTGAATAACATGTCATTATGACAATTTTATTCTTATAAGTGTTGGTACTTTCTGTTTGATAACACATTCTTTCCAGAATTTTAGTCTGTCTTTAATTTTCTATAACCTGAATATTGTATGCCTTATTATAGTAAAAGTTTTATTTGTTTTTCATTTTTCCTAAGTTCCACAACCTTCATAGAACTGTAGCTTTGTGTCTGTCAATAATTTTACAACGTTTTCTTATACTAGCTAAAAATATTTCTTCTAGCTCATGTTCTCTTTAGTCTCTTTCTGAAATTCCTAATATACACAGAAACATATAACCTACAATTTTTGAATTTTCTATTTCTTTCTAAAAATATTTTTGCAATTAAATTTGGAGAATTTCAGTGATTCTCTAATCAGCCATGTGATGTTTACCAGTGAGTTTGTCAAAGTAATCTTGATTTCTGTTACAATATTTCTGATGTCTGTTATTCTTAGGGTTCCTATAGAAGCATTAACATGTTTATCACAATTATTTTAAATTCTCTGTCTCATACTAAAAAAAAATCATGCTTCCTATGCCTCTGAAAACAATGTCTGTATAGGGAATGTGGGGTGTGTGTGTGTGTGTGTGTGTGTGTGCGCGCGCGCACATGCTGTTCCATTTATTGTACATTATAGTCCATTTGATGTATATTATAGCATTTACTTAAGCATCAGAAATTTTGTATTGAATTATTATCATTATAGTAAACATACATTTAGTATGAGGATTTCAGTTTATCTGTGTAGGAATTAGACTGTATTTAATATTCACTTTAGATATATTTGCAGGTTTTGATTTTTCATTATGTACTTATTTTCATTTCCCATGATGACTTTGTTCTTTCCTAGATACTTTCCCCAAAATAGTCTATCTTCCACATCTTTCATGCCGAGCACATGTCAGGCTGCAAAAGCCAAAGATGGCACTGAGAGGAAGTGAGCTGGGTGGAGACATAACTTGTTTACCAAAAATTATGATTGGTTCTTGGGAACAGGAGAAAAGACATAGGTGCATGGCCTCCTTGTGATCATCATGTTGAGCTATGCCATAGAAGCTCTTGGATATGTGACCTTTATTGTGATTGGTAGAAGGAAAGCTGGCTTGTGGTTTGGTGCTCTATAAAGGGTGTGCTGATGTTTAATAAACAAGTTCCTGCTTGACAAGGCTCTGATTGTCTCCGGTCTTCAGTGGGGTAAGGTGAAACCAACACATTAGAGTAAACATACATTTAGTATGAGGATTTCAGTTTATCTGTGTAGGAATTAGGCTGTATTTAACGTTCACTTTAGATATATTTGCAGGTTTGGGTTTTTCATTATGTACTTATTTTCATTTCCCATGATGACTTTGTTCTTTCCTAGATTCTTTCCCCAAAATAGTCTATCTTCCATATCTTTCAAATATATTTCAGTGTTATAATGAAATCTTAACGATGTTATTGCTAACTGTGGGGTTGAAGGCCGTTCACATTTTCTAATTATAGTTTTACTTCAGCCTTTTTCTGTGTCATTTTTGGGAGAGGATCTCACATGTTGTATACTGACTCTAAGTCTGGAGAGTGATTTCAGACTTCCTATCCCCATGCCTCCACCTCCAGAGTGCTAAAGTTTGCGTTTGTAGACATGTTTCAAGCATGTTCTACCACACTCTGCTTATGAAAATGCTTGGGATTAAACTAAAGGTATCATACATGCTAAGTAAGCACTCTACTAGCTGAGGTATTTTCAACCCTTGTATTTTATCCTATTAATAGATTGATGTTGCTAGGCGGTGGCCTTTGTATTTCTATACCAATGTAGTTTTTTCCCTCTTCTTGTTCTCCATTCCTTGAACATACCATTTCAATCTATATCCTGATTCTCCTCTAACTCTTCCATCTTGATTATGTTTGTTCCCCTTTTAGGTGAGATTGGAAGAGTGGAAGAAGTAGGAACAGAAAAACAAATCTCTTCCTGTGAAGGGATAAAGAACTGCCAAATCTTTGTATCCTAGTATGTGATTTTTTTTTTTGAAATAAAAGAGATTATGGATATATTTCAAAATTGTTATGCTTCCACCAAAAGTGGGTTATTCTCAAAATAAATATTAAAAGAACATGACAGAGTTCCTATAAATCTTGATAAGTTCTGTGGTATCTCAGGACCATGATGCCTACCAGTGTTATTTTTTTAAATGCCAGTCAGTACTCATATGTCCTCAATTTGTCAGTTACCATTTAACTGTTGCAGCTTAAAAATCACAGGGATTTTTTTTCTAGGTGAGTGAATAGTCACTTGTTTATCATTCAGGCTTCTACTATAGTAGATTTTGCAATGATAGCTTTTCTTGAGACCTCAGTTCTCTGATTTTGTCTGAAATTATTGGTTTTAAATTTGTTCAGTATTTTCATTGCAGGATGAACAGAAGCGATGATGTTGCCACACTTTATATGTCAAAAGTGAAACGGGAAATATTAGTACATTTAATTGAATTAACACCAATATTTTCTCTAATAATAGCTATTTCCTTTTAAAATAATAATCACTTTATAGATTTCCCAATTGTACTCTGCATGGATGATTTTATTTTAAACCCCAGATAAACAATTTCTTTCCTTTGTTAGTATTGGTAGCTATGAAAATAAGTTTTGCTGATAAATTATTTTAAAAAATCAATTAAATTTTAGGTTACATGATTCATATTTTGAAAAATGAAGTGATTTGCAAATATATACTTAAAGTTTGTAAACTTACTATAGGAACATTATACAATACATCTGTTGCTTGGAATCAAAAGAAAGTGATCAATTTGTATAATAGATTAATCAATCTTATATCCTGTAACTGTTAAGCCAGGACTTGACTACATGAAGCCCTTTATTTATTCATTGCTTACTTTCTGAAATATTGTCATTAAGACGATACCTTTGATGAAAAATTATATTAATCCCAGAACTTTATTATTATATGAGATCAATAGAAGTGTTCTCTAATGTAATTAACTACAAGTACATTTAAAAATTATCAGAATTATGCACTTATTAATCAAGTTGCTGAGATTTCATAGTGACTTTTATTTAATATAATCTAACATTACTGATCTTTGCCAATCTCATTGTCTATGAAACACAACCATACAATTTTCTATAACAATCTCTGGGCATATCAGCACCAACATGGTAGACAAACGTACATTATGGAAATTATTGAAATGTCCTTTGTAATCATCCAGATAGAAGTTAAAATAGAACTTCACAAAGTTTGTGAACAAACAGACTTTAAATTATTGGACCTCATTTGTCTTAACTATTCAGTAAGAGTTATGCCACAGATTTTTTTAAAGTTAAGTAAGGTCTAAGTATGCAACAGATTACAAATAAATGACATCATATAAAAGATTTGTTCAATTCTCTGGGAATATCGAGTAGCTTGAAACATCTGGTCATATCATATCCACAATTTACAAACAGAAATCAATGAATAGCAGTGCTCAGGTCACCTTTTTTCCCAAGCTATTCCTACCTCAATATTCACATCATGATGTATTCTACACTTGAATTGTGTGTTAAAAACAGTCCTTTCTTCTTTGGTTGGTTTGTTATAGTATTTTGTCTTCGAAACAGGGAGAAAAAGAAAGAATTTTGGTACAGAGAAGTGGGATCATTCCTTTGATACACATAAGCAGGTAAATATAGGTTTTTAGAATTTGTTCTTGGGAGAACTATACAGAGTATGGAAACAGCCTAGGAAATCCCTCGAATGTTGTAAACAGGAATTCATCAGTTATTCTGTTGGAAGCTTGCTGAAGATTTCAGAAGGTTCATTGGAAAGAAGAAAAAGCAATAGCAATCAAATTCCAAAAGAGCAACCTTAAAGAAAAAAATCAAAACTCTTCAAATTATAATATATAATATATAACTCCAGTAATATAAACACATGCATGCATATGTTGCAATGGAGTGGAGAGAATTGCACAGAAAAAATATGAAAAGATAATGGCTAAAAATGACTATGCTGTTTAAAATAGTATAAGACAATACACCTAAACACCTCACTAAACACTACTGACCACTAGCTGGAAAGGGCAACATGAATGATCACAATGATTTCAAAGTATTCACAAAAAGGGAAATGAAATATAATGGAATAATGTTGTAAAGATTATTTAAATATTGTCACATATAATCAAGGTCCAAAACAATGATCTATCATAAATGTGCCATACATGGTGGGTAGGGGGACTAGAGAAACAGCCTAGGAAGATGAGGGCCAAAAATACATTGAAAATTGTCACCTGAGATGATAAACAAGTAACATTATACAGACTGAACAAATTATATTTAAGGATATGTGTAGCAGGAATCTTAAAAGTTCGTATTAATAAAACAAACCTGGGCCAGGTATTGGGGTGAACACTGGAAGATCAGACAGACATAACAAGCCACAACTAACCTCACCTGGGCAACTTCTCAGCTGATCTTGTTTCTTCAGACTGGAAGCTTCTCAGTCCTCATCCAGAATGAGTTTCAGCTGAACTGCTGCTCCAAAGCCTGAAACCTTAACCAGCTAAAAGCTTAACCAGCCAAATGCTTCTAGTTTCTGGTCTTCACGCCTTATATATCTTTCTTTTCTACTGTCACTCCCTGGGATTAAAGGCTCACTTTCTGGGATTAAAGGCGTGAGTCACCATGCTTGGCTGTATCCTTGAACACATGGATTTCTGCCTCTGGAATGCTAGGATTAAAGGTGTGTGCTACCACTGCCTATCCTCTATGTTTAATATTGTGGCTGTTCTGTCTCTGACCCCAGATAAGTTTATTAGGGTGCACAATATTTTGGGGAAGACAATACCACCTCAGATATGTATGTATATACATACACATACATGCAAGCAATAACAATTGGTGAAAAAGATGCAGGGAGGGATATATGGCAGGAATTAGATGTATGAAAGAAAGGGACGAATTCTGTAATTATATTATAATTGCAAAAATAAAAAGAAACAAATCAAAACAAGAATATTCTGGTCAAGAACTTTGTCAGATAAATGTAAACGTACAAGTGTCCAGGCAACTAAAGGGAGCTAATAAGCAGGGAAGTGAGGACAAGAAGAAGAGAGGCTTAGCAGGGATATGCTCAATGTACAATACATGCTCATGAAAATTGAGAAAAAGAATGCATACACTTCTAAAGAAAAACAGATTTATTTATGAGAGACAGGAATTGACTGAAATGGTACATCAGAGGACATTATAGTGAGAAATCCTTTATAAGTTAATCAGTATTTGGTACAAGAGTGTATGAAGTTCTGTGCTTGATTTAGCTTTTCTACATTCATAAAAAGTTACCTGTATCTCTTCCCTCTTTCCCTTTCAATGTCATGACATCTGTAGTTGGGGTAGGCTAGTGGGTGGAACACATTTTTGTCATGGAAATTAAAAATGCTAAAGAAGATTGCTGTGTTTTTAATAAAGCTGCTTTATTACATTGAATTTTATGAAATTGTAACCTGGCTAACTGCTGCTTCAGTTTTGTAATATTGGATACAAAGGAACTGTTTACCAATGCAGAATTTTCACCGTGTTATAATATGTTCCGTCTTAGATACACAATGTTTTCTTTGGAGTTTTTGTTCTAGAGTTTATTATAAAAGAGACATTGGCACATTTTAAAAAGAAAATCATGCTTTGTTCCTGAAAAGCACATTATTCTATATTTTATGGTTATTATTTAATCTTCTATAAGCACAATATTATGTGTACTGGAATTTCTGATACTTTCAAATTGATCATCATCTTGTCTAAAGCTCATTCTATTTTATTTTTTATTTTTTGTTAACATATATTTATTCTTTCTTTACATATTTGAAAACACTCTTTCAGTTGTTGTTGCTGAAAGCATGTTTGCAACATATATTATTTGTGTATATGTTTAAATAATAGATAAAATTTTCCACAAGAAGAAAATGAAGTGCTTTAAAGATAGTGGTTCTAATGATGGTTAGGTTGGGAAGAAGCACATAAGATTTTATTGTTTTGTGAAGATTTGGCTTGGAATTAGTTGGAACAGGACATTTTTAATCAATTGATTTGTGTATTGTTTGAAAGCACAGTCTACTATGTTCAGATCGAATATTTTCAGAACATAAGTACAGATTGAAACTGAACAAGGTGTGTTTTCAGGTTATTAAAAACAATAAGAAAAATATCATGAATAATAATAATAGCATTATTTGTTGGATTTCATATTTTCTACTTTAGATGGATTTTAACTTATTTGGGGGACATAAAGAACACATAAGTTGCTTGAGGAATTAGAGGTTATTTGTTTCTCTTGCGTTTGGCAAAAATTAGCTTACTTCCATGACATGTATGTCCAGTATGAGAACTAGGTTGTCTTCATTTTTTAATCAAATATGTTAATATTGTGGATTTATGCTGGATTTAAAAAGAGCAAAGCACACATAAAACTGTATGGCTATTTGTGTTTCTTAAAGTGTGTTTCTTTGCCTTAGATTCCTTCTAATAAAGAAATAATTGTGGTAATTGTGTATATTTGTGTTCATGTCCATGATGGAGACAAAATACCTGACATAAATAAAGGGATAAAAATCATCCCATGGGTCATGGTTTCAGAGGGTGTATTCCATGCTTCATTGCTTTTGCCCTTGAAGTGCAGCAGGATCCTGGTGGTGCAGAGCAGCTGTTGTCATATAAGCTGTATCACATCATGCAAGTCAGTTTTGAGCCTCTGTTATGGGAATAACAAGTTAATGAACACTTATTGTGTCACTTAAATGAGATAACAAACTCAATAATAACTGCTCAATTCAATAGTTTTATAATTTATTTTTTAAAATCTGATTTTTATTTTTCCTTATAAGAATAAAAACATTCTACAATTGTAAATTTTTTTACAGGCCAAATAAAAGGTCACTAATAGTCCTTTGAGGTCAGATTACATGTTCTCTTTTCTTCAAATCCTGGTATAACTTACTGTGAGGAAGATGCAAGAGTGTATATGTACATGAGTGTGTGTGTTTGTGTGTGTGTGTGTGTGTGTGTGTGTGTGTGTGTGTGTGTGTGTAGTTGATGATGATGAATGAGCAGCTAAATAATTTTGTATATGATGGAGATACTACTATGGAGTGATCTTTATTAATCCTCCCACCAGCAGTCTTGAGGTCTTTTTAAAATTAAACCTGCAATGTTATTATCTCTTCTGGATTAGATATATTCACTTATTTAGCTTTCCTTGTGCCCACAAGATCTGGAAAATTGTAAGTGCTCAAACACCATATCAACATGCATATTGTACTTTACAGGTTACATGTTTAAAAATAACATTGTTTGAAATGTCAAGCACATAAAAGGGTAGGAAAAACTGATATGTACATATCACCTGGTTTCACCAATTACCAAATTAAAGTCACTTCTATTTGATGCATACTCCTTTACACTCTCTTCTCACCATCTTCTCTGAAGCAATTGAGTTCATTTGTAATCCTCTCTTCAATAGACCTGGCTGCCCTTTCCCAGTTGGCATATTCAAGAGATATAAAGAAACAAAATTTTGAGGTAATACCTACTGCCATAATCACAGAAAACATTTCCAAAGCTTAAGAGAAAATATGGATTTTTGGGTGGTGGATTTGTTCCTTAGGGTAAATAATTGACATATGATAAGTAAACTAGGGACATGTAATTAGAGTTGACTCTGAAAATGACACACACAGAAAAATTGGCCATGATTTTCAATTTGGTTTTGAAAGGAAATGTGTAGCAGCTTATCTCTCACTTTCATGTAGAAAAAATGACATTTTCCTACCAGCCTAGGGATAAATTATTTTCAGGTATTCATATGAGATGAAGTAACTATTTGCCAAAACAAAGGAAAAGAACTATGTAGTTGGCATTAGCCACTTATAAATACACTGAAAATTATTAAAATTAATGCTTATAATATTTTCTCTCAAAATTGAATGATTCTGTAGTTTAAATGGTTAAAATATCACTACTTTCTGTATTAATCAATAAATTTTAATAGTTGTATCAATAGATGTGGGGCATAGCCAAATCCATCATACACATATTATCTCAAATCACAGCCAATATTTCAACTGTACCATATTTTATTGTGTTTACTTCTTGAAAAGGAATTCAAGTAGAAATAGCAGTGGCAACTGTATAATGTTTTGATCAGAAGTCTGATATTATTTCTTGATACAATAGTGTATTTCCTTAAAGTTTAGTTGAACTTACTTTGTGTTACACAAGGAAAGGGCAGTGTAATTTTTGCTCTGGCAAGTTTCATTGATTTGGAGTGGCACTATTTATTGCATGTTCATCTGAGATTATTACAAACAAAAACTGTGCAAGCATATTTTGGTGTTATTGGCAAGCTGTTTAAGATGCCAACAGTCATCCAATATCATCACAGAAAACAAAAGCACTATTGTAGATGAAATTCTAAACAGTCTTAGTAAATAAGAAACATGGAGCCAAATACAGGGGTAATAGCCGAAGTGATCAGAGAATTAGTGAAGAGCCACTGACTACCCTTTAGCTTACCACCAAGTCGTAGTTTCCCACACAAGAGAACTTCTTCCTGCCTAACCTGTGCTTTTATTGCTTTCCTGTTTTGCCTTCTCATTGGCTGTAAGCCCAGCCACATGACTTCCTCGTCACTGCCTGTCTATACAGACCTCCAGGTCTCTATGGTTGGTACTGAGGTTAAAGGCTTGTGTCACCATGCTTGCCTGTGTCCTTAACCACACAGAGACTCTGTCCGCCATGTGATCAGATTAAGGACGTGCGCTACCACCGCCTGACTTCTGTTCCTGGCTCGCTATGACCTCTGATCTACAGGCAAACTTTATTTATTAACATACAAATAAAATCACATTTCAGCACAAATAAAATATCACCACACAGTATAAAACTTCAGTAAGATACTAAGGTGCCTACTTAGTCTTCATCCTTTTAGTCATATTTCCAATAATATTCACTACATCATTCACTAATTTATTCAGTAAATAGTTATTGTAGATGTCCTTAATACCTGATCATGTGCAAGGCAGTGATGGTAAGTAACTTTAATTCTCCCTGTAAGGAGAACAAGACTAGTGGAGAAATACATATATAAAAGACTACAATCTTTTTGTTGCTACTGCTGTTTTCAAAGATTTCTTTCATCTAAAATAGTATTTATTTTAATTTTAAGTATATGGGTGTTTTGCCTGCTTGTCTGTGTGCCACATGTGTGCATGGTATTTTTCAAAGAGTGTGTCCAGTCACCTGGGATTGGACTTACAGATAGTTGTGAACTGCCGTGTTGGAGATTCAAACAGAACCCAGGCCCTCTGCATGAACAGACAATGTGCTTAACTGCTGAACCATATCTCCAGCCACCAAAATCCAGTGATTTAATAAGCAGAAGATTGAACTGGCATTACTGGGAGGTAATTTGGAAATAAGATTATTCATTAACAATGAGGTGTTTTACATCCACATAGACTGATTTTTGAGGTAAAAACTGCTTCATTATAATTTAAAAAAACATAAGATGATACATTGATAATTAATGCTTGATACTTTATAGCCCTCTTTCAAATGTGTTAACTCAGTGGAGTTTCACAGCAAGCCCATAAAATATGTAGTAGTGAACTTACTTACCTCTGCTGCCCTGTAAAGTCGGTCTCCTTCAGTTACTCATACCTGCTGACATACATTTCTCTTATTATTTTCATTGATTATTTTCAATTATGATCTTGGCAACCCTCTTCTGGAAGATCTGCTATGATTATGCCACCAAGATACTCTCTGTCCCCTTTATTCACTTTTCAATCATGTCACTATTTTTTATATTTGTGGTTTCTTTACATAACTCTCATGACCTATGGTAATACTTATATCCATTCCTCTTTGGCTATTTTACTATCTGTCTTCTTCCTTGGGCCCTCTTTTCTATATACTGTTAATATTGCAAATATCCATATCTCATGCTTAGAGATCTTCTCATCTTTGACTATATTCAAGAGTACATGAAAATATATGTCTATTATTTTAACTGTCACTTCTATGTTTGTAACAATATCACCAATATTAATTTTCAATATAGACTACTTCTCTAAAATCCCAATTTAAATAACAGTCTGATAAAAATATCTCTAAATTAACATATAATGAAGTAAAAAATTTTCAACACCATCCAAATACTGGTAATGCCTGAAATCATTCTGTGTATATATGTAGCAGTTGAATTTGTCTATTCATCTAGTCAAAACCTTTAACTATATTTAATACCTCATGTTCATATATTATTCATATTAAACTCAATAGTATACTGAGCATTTATTTCTTTTTTTTAAAGTATTTTTGATTATCAACAAAAAGTTACAGTGAAAAAAAGGTTCCTGTGTTTTTAAATTCCTGACGAGTTACTCTTTGAGAGTCTGGGAAGATACATCCTATTCTTAGGAATTATTAAAATTTCAGGAATTATCACTATTTTAGACATACTTCTAACAATTTTCACACTCTATTATTTAAACAACCAAGGTCGGATACCTTGCTCACCCCTAATAAAGCGGAGAGGGGCTTGTTCCTGCCTTAACTGAATGTACCAGGCTTAGCTGTTCGCCCATGGGAGCCCTTACCCTGTTGGAGAAGGTGATGGGGGGTAGGTGCAGTGGGAGTGGAACAAAAGAACAAAATACACTAATTTTGTTTGTACTTTAAAAACTGTGCTTTTTTAATGTGTAAACAATGAAAACATAATTAATAATTCTGATCTCCAAGTAAGGAAACACCCCCTCATGGACCATATGCAAACACTGCCAATTAAAGACTTACTATACATTGAAAATGTGTTTTACCTTGAGGAATCATTCAAAGGATTTACAAGAAGTATACTACATATCTAATGACGTTTGTATCTTGCCTATTTTTTTGGGGGGGAGGTTGAGACAGGGTTTTTCTTTGTAGTTTTGGTGCCTGTCCTGGATCTCGCTCTGTAGACCAGGCTGGCCTCGAACTTACAGAGATCTGCCTGGCTCTGCCTCCCAAGTACTGGGATTAAAGCCTTGTGCCACCACTGCCCAGCTGTATTTTACCTATTTTTATTACCCTTTCTTGTTCTCTTTTCTATATGTTATATTATGCCCATACATATATTTCTTTACATACATACATACATACATACATACATACATACATACATACATGTATACATATGAGGAAGAATGTTGTGGAATAATCCTTTTGTACACAGTGAAGATTTGTTACTTGGATTTGTTTAATAAAAAGCTGACTGGCCAGTAGCTAGACAGAAAATATAGGACAGCCAGACACAGAGGAGGCTGGGGAAAAGGAGGATGAAAAGAGAGGAGTCTCCAGTCAGATACATAATGAGTCAGACACACAAAATGGGATATAAGTGAAAGCCACATGGCAGAATGTAGATTAATAGAAATGGGTTAATTTAAGTTGTAAGAGCTAGTTACTAATAAGCCTGAGGTGTCAGCTGAGCATTTATAATTAATACTAAGCCTCTGTGTCAGTTATTTGGGAAATGGTGGGCAGGGCAGAAACTTCTGCCTACAGAAGAACATGCAGGGATTTTTTTTCTTTATGAGATTTATTGATCTTGCCTCATATGATGGATTCTAAGATCATCAACATTCTTTCAAATTTAATGATTTCATTTTTTAGAGTTTAATAATACTCCATTTTATGTGTACCAGATTTTCATTATCTTTTCATCCATTGATGGGGAGCTATGTTGGTTTCATTTACTTGCTGTGGTAACTAGAGCAGCAATAAGCCTATGGTAGGGTGTTGTGTTTTCTGGATATATTTCCAAGAGTCAAATAACTTTATAATGTTTTTATTAATTTTTGAATGTTTCATGCATGCATACAGTGTATTTTGATCATATTTATCCACCACTGCTTCCTTTTACTGATCCTCACATCCCCAACTTCAAGTTCTTAAAAGTTATTTTGTAAGCAAATAATGGATTAATTTTTAATTTTAATTGAAAAAACTTTGTATGATATAGTCTAATCAAAGTTTAACCTCACCTCAATTCCTCTAAGATCCTCCCCAACTCCTAACCCACCAACCCCCATGCCCTTTCCTTCAATGGAGTCTTATTGGATATATTAACCACACTTAACTGTAGGTCTCATGCTTAGTTAGTAGATGGCCAGAACAAAACAAAATCAATGGTATTTTGTGGACTTTTTTGCTAATATTGCTTTTTGAGACATTTTTTTGTACTTACTTGTCTTTTACTTGTATATTGTGGTTTCTAATTTCATTTTTCACTTTTTTCATTTTTCATGTTTTTATTGTTGTATTTTTCTTTTATTTTTGAAATTATAATATTTTTTCCTTCTGTTTTATCCTTCCAAACCCTCTCATATATCTTTTCTTTGCTCTTTTTTAAAAAAATTATGTCCTCTTCTTAAATTATTTCATGTATGTATATATTCTGAGGATAACCTGTTCAGTCTGCATATTACTTGTATGTATGTTTTCAGGGCTCACCACTTAGTATTGGGATAACAAATTGACAAGCTCTTCCCTAGAGAAGACTATTTCTCCTACTCTTAGCATTCCTATAGTTCTTTGTGTAATGATGAGACCTCATAGGCTTTCCTCTGTCCACTTTGGTATTTCTATTGGTACTGTCCTTTTTCAACTCAAATTTAGGCAGCTGTGCTGGTGTGACTTCATGTGTGCAGCATCTCACATTTCTAGGAGACAAAATTACATAGTGAACTCCCTGTTCCTCTGGCTCTTACACTCTTTCTAATCCCTCGTCCACGTTAATCCCTGAGCCTTGGGTTTGGGGGTGTTTTATAGATGTATCCATGGAACTAGGCTCCACAAGTTTTCAGTTTAATTGGTTCTGCTTTTCTGTAGTTGTGTCTATCAGTTGATGAGAAATGAGGATTATGTGGTGATATTTTTGTTTGTGATCTAACAAAGCTTGCCTAAAGGGTGCAGAGCTAAGCCACTTGTTAGCCATAGAGACTAGGCAGTGGTAGCACACACCTTTATTCCCAACACTCAGGAAGCAGAGGCATACTGATCTCTGTGAGTTCAAGGCCACCCTGGGCCAAACAAGATTGATCCAGTCTAAAAGAGAAACAGCACCAGGCAGTGGTGGCACACACATTTGATCCCAGCACTTGGAATCTCATGCCTTTAGTCCCAGCACTAGGGAGGTGGAGACAGGAAATGATATGGCTGGGCAGAGAGAGAAATATAAGGTGGGAGGAGACAGGAGCTGGAGCACTTCCAGTCTGAGGATTTCTAGAGATAAGAAGTCCTTCTAGTGGCTGGCTGCTCTGCTTCTCTGATCTTTCATCTTTCACCCTGATATCTGACTCTGGATTTTTATTAATAAAACCAATTAGAATTATTGCTACCAGACTTATCTGTAGGTATAAGGATAGTTGTTTAGGCTATAGTTAGGGAATAATATGGTTTAATAAAGTTGTGGTTGTAGGTTTTCCTATAATATCTATGACTTAATGAGCCCTGATTAGTTGGCTAGGTTTCCAGTACCAAAAATGGCTTTCTACTTGTTTGAGTGAGTGTCAAGTCCACGTATAGACTGCTGTTTACCACCAAAGTATGCAGTCTACGATTGCCTCTTAATGTTATTGTGCTGTATTGGTCATTGCTGGAGTCTATATACATCACAGCTGTGTAGGACTGTCTGATACTTCCTGCCTGTTGAAGCATTCATGGTGCCTTCTGGTATCATATCATGAAAACTCGTCCTCTGGTAGAGGCAATTAGGTTACTTCCAGTTTGGGAGCATCTGAGTCCTGTGTCTGAAGTGTATTATGACTTCAGCAATAGAAACTTACCTCCCACCTTCCACCTCTGAAAGTGACCAAGGGAAATAGCAATAGGATATGTTTTGTGAGTCTACTACACAAACTTGACCATTGTTGGGTTTAATATTTCAGCTAATATACTAGGAATTTTATAGTTACCAATAAGCATACAGTAATACACTAAAAGTTTTTGTTTCTCTGAAATTTTTTGAGAGTTCCATACATGAATACTGAATTTATATATTTCTACCCCAATCTCTCCCCTTCCAACTCCTCCCCTATCCCTTTCATTCTCTCAAATACATAGGAGCAACACTAAATGGACTCATCAGGTTGTATTTCTATGTAACAATAAGAATAAGAGGCTCCTGTTGAATTTTAGACAAGACAGGCCTAATTTTTTATTTGTGCAGTAGGAAGACTGAGCTATCAATAGAACAAATATTGAAGTAGAAAGTCCATATGTACATTATGAAGCTTTTCAAATAATCTAGATAAAAATGATGAGGATCTATACTCTTCACTAGTAATCTGGTCTTTGTTTGCAGGTCCTTCTCAATTGGGAAATATGTAAACTTCTTATCTTAATATTAGGGTTCCTGTCTTAGCATTGTGTGTGCTTCTTTGTAGCCAGGCATAGCTCATGTACTTGTTATGCAAATTGAATAGGGAGAGGGAAATATAAGAAATAAGTGACTAAGTAGAATTATAAATGATGAAAAAATGGAAGGAATTCTTATCAATGTTAATATCCATTGGTTAGCATTTCATGCAACCACCATGAAAGATTGTTGAATAAAATTTAATTTTTCAATAAACAAATATACATGTATATGATGCTATGTCAATAACTGCTCTAAACATTGTGAATGTATCATTAGAATAAAAGGTCTGTGTCTTCGAGAACCTGAAAAAAATCAAGCTGGAACTGACCTGGACAGAAGCTCACTGAGGACTGCTTCTCAGTATCAGAAGATGGTGTGCAATCTTCCCAAGGAGAAAAACAGTTAAGAATGCTACATATCTGTAAAGCCTATAAATCAAAATGATGGCAAACATGGCAAGATAGCCCCAAGGGTGCAACAGTGGCACTTGTATCTTGGAGGTAACCAAAAGCCATCTAATTGGACTCAAAGCTCACTCAATAGGAGGATTCCATGATCTGTGAAAGCCTAGCCAAGTATCCATGGCTGGAGAGGTTTCAGAACCTGGAGGATTGCTGTGGGAGGACCATTCTATACACTGTGAATGTATGTTGTTCTTATTGGTTGATAATAAAAGCTGATATGGCCTTTGGCCAAGCAGAATAAGGCTGGGTGGGAAAGCCAAATGGAGATACAGGGAGAAGGAGGGTAGAGTTGAGGTAGACCAGATCTAGCCACCCAAGGAACAAGATGTCAGAGAACTGGGATGCCATGGGCCATGTGGCAATGCACAGATTAATAGAAATGGATTAATTTAAATATAAAATCTAGTTAGTAATAAGCCTGAACTTTAGGCCAAACATTCTATAATTAACATTAAGCCTCTGAGTGATTATTTAAAAATGGCTGCAGGACAGAAAAACTTCCATTTATGCTGGGGACCAGCCTCAGCAGTTTCAGGCATCTGAAGGATGGGATACCTGGAAGATGTAGTAACGACTCAGAGACAGTGCTCATGCAAACTGACAGGTCACTTCGGGCTTCTGCGGTTGCTAAGTAGCTTCTTTGCTACAGCTTCTTTAGCTTCTTTAGATTCTGCTTTTGCCTTGGTATCCTCAGTCTTTTATTATCATAAGCAAGGGGAAACAGGAAAAAAAAGGGAGGGGGATCACCCAATATGGAGTGTTCTCATAATTCCAAAGGTTATTCTTTGTTTTGTTTTGTTTTGTTTTGTTTTGTTTTGGTTTGGTTTGGTTTGGTTTGGTTTGGTTTTTTTGAGACAGAGTTTCTCTGTGTAGCTTTGTACCTTTCCTGGATCTCGCTCTGTAAACCAGGCTGGCCTTGAACTCACAAAGATTCGCCTGCCTCTGCCTAACCCAAAGGTTATTCTTAGAAAATCACCAATATATTCTTCATCATCTTCTACTAAACACAGGAATTATCCCAGACTTAACACCAAAGCAAGCATAATCGATTTTTATTATTAATGATTATGCAATCTTCTGAGCACTTGACCCAGAGACTAGCAACATGCAGTTTCACAAAAAAAGGTAAAAATAAGAACAGTAGTCAATGTACCAGACAGTCATTTCCTTCTCACACAGCCTGCTCTGACTTCAAGACCCCTGTAGCTGCCTAAGTTCCTCCTCAGCCTCCTGTAAACACCAAGTCCTGTGACTGGTGGGCCACAATGACCTCAGACAAGAAATCTGTCCCTGCAAGTCAGCAACTTTTGTCTTTCTTATCCCAAGAATTCCAGGGAAGATCTGATCCAATTTTTCAGAGCTTCCATGAAAGGAAACTCACCTCTTCTGGCAGCTCTTTTTAATCTAGGAACCCAATAAAACTTGCAGCAATCACTTCACCCATTGCCACATTGTCTCCACACTCCTTCAAGAAGAATCAAAATATCAGGATTAAAGTTGCCATCTCCTTTTCTTGGTGGAGGCCACTATTTTCCACCTATTCTAGGTTGCCACACTTCTAGTTTGTAATCCCATCTATATGTTACTCCATCCACAGTCTTCAGCCAATACCCCTTAGGGCCTCAAGTTTTACACAATGCCCTTGGAATATCCTCAGAAACTAAATTATTCATCATGGCCAATTTGAATCCAGTGTGTTGATACACATCATACCATGTGCTATAGTTGACCATACATTCTGTACAGTTTACCCAAGCCTGAAAAGCTTCCCCAGACTGCAGGTTCTTTCCCATGACCTGCATAACTGCCTCAATCCCAGCCTGGGTGATCCTCTCTGTATAATCTCCTATGAAATTTACTTCACTCCTTTCCTGTATCACAGAAATCACCATTGATCTAGGAACACAACATGAAGATCAGATAGAAGACTAGCATTACAAGAAGTATTTATATGGAGGAGGACATGACATGTGCATGCCACAAAGCATGACCTTGGGACACGTAGGCATTTCTGCCTTGGACCTCTAGAGGCATGCTAAGCAGAAGATCCAGAGGGGAATGCATGGACGGTTGATGGCCCACAATCTCGGGTCCCCTTTTCTCCCATCTCTGCTGACAGCATGTTAGGCATCTTATATGCCATCCCCAGCACATTTACAGAGGCTAGTCTAAAACTGTGATTTTCCTAAATCAATGCAATTTCTACCTGTATTCTATATGTATAATCTACCAGTAAGTGTAGCTCTCACGCCTCATCAAAGAAACTTCTTTTTGAGGCAAACAACAGTTAGTCTAGAGATCTAAGTTTGAGTGCCAGACTGAAAAAGGCATTCCCAGAAATCCTGATGTATAGAGGAGAAACTTAGCTC
>CABHPR010113247.1:14006-55696 GCA_902168415.1 Peromyscus melanophrys | reverse complement strand
CCCCCCCCCCAAAAAAAAGACAAAATTGAGCATCCATAAGGGAGAAAAGCCTTTCAAAGTAGATTGAGAAATAGTCATACTAGAGAGAATGATAGCAGACTACAATGAGAGATTACAAACAGTGACTGTGCAAGGTTACATTATTCATGATGTCTACAAGGTCTGTCACCCTACAGTGTGACTTACACTCATCCTCTTAGGTCTGTGCTTTTTCGTGAATCTGGAAACTTGAAGAAAGGCATTTACTGGGGGTGAGGAGACACACACACATGGCAACAGACACCCAGACAGAAGACTGTTCTGAAAGCAGAGGTGGGACTCAGCCAAACAATCCCTCTAAGATTAAGATGTTTTAAAACTCAGTATGCTTGATCCAACTGAAAAATTAAAACAAAACTTTGAGCTATCTTCTCTGTTGTCCTCATTTCTTAGAAATAAAATAAGAAATGAGATGAAAGAGTTGAGCTAGAGTGATATTTAAAGACCATTCCTGCTTTAAAATTTTTAAATCTAATTCTGTGATTCTGTTAAATCATGTAAAAGATACTATTAAATTCTGTTATTTTTCCTTTGGAACCTAAAACATCAGGTATTTTTTAAAAATAAAGCATATTCTCAAGGAAAACAGATTTTACTTGATATGACCTAAAAAATTGATGCAGTTCTAACTACCACTGTTGAGTCTTTTAAAGCATTGATATCTCCTTTAAGATTGTATTGGTAGTTTCCAAAAAACTTTTTAAAGTTTGTCTTGATTTTGTATCTTAATGTGCTTTATTTTTCTACCTTTCCATATTAATTTGAGATCCATCTTGGTAGCCTGAGACAAAGGATTTTATAGTGCTTTTCAAATAGCCAAAAATCAATAGTTTATTAATTTATAGGAAATATATGAAGAATGTCATTAACAAATCAAGTGGAACTAGAGAGGAGGGCAAAACCATTTACTTCCAGTGTTATTGTTGTATTAGGCTCATATTTCTAATATATCTTTTGTTGGCAGCACCATGTAATACCAATTTTTTATTTCTGGTTCATGAGCTAGTAGTTTGGGGTTTGTATATAGGCCAGGGTGTGATTTTCAAGAGCCTTTCAAGGGGATTTGCACATACCCCTAGCTAGCTAGTATTTTGGCTTATTCAGCATTGTTCCCTTGACTACAGATGGAACGGAAGAACAGCATGTGACAGTGCTTGCCTTTGCTTTCAGTTAAAATATAGAGGAGAGAGTAAAACAGAAAAAAATTGTTATGAAACAGTAAGTGGGACTAGGCCTGGTGTCACAAGACTGGAATCCCAGCTTCTTAGGAGTCTGAGGCAGGAAGATTGGAAATTCAGTGCCTGGTTGACTACAGAATGAGTCCAGGGCCAGCCTGGGCAACGCAATAAGGTGTTGTCGGAGGGCTGGTAGTACAGTTCTGTGGAAACTGCTTATCTAACATGTTCAGATCCCTGTATTTACGTGTTTGTAAATGAACAAAACCCAAAAAGGAATGGATGGCAATAAATGCTTTGCATTGGCATTTGAACTTTCATGGTTTTTTAGGGGGTTAAGGAGGAAAAATGGTAGAGCTAATGTGGGGCAAGAAATGGAAACCTTCAGAGATTTGAGCTAGGCTTTAGTCATTGTGTCTTGTTCTTTTTTGTTTGCTTGGTTTTGTTTGTTTTTTTGGTTTGTTGTTGCTACTGTTTTAACAACAAACAGTAATTTTAAAAGAAATTCATTTTTCTCAGTGCTTGGAATTGAAATATCAAGGTGTTAGCATCTGGTGAAGGCCTTTACTTTATTCTTGGCGGAGGGCAAAGAAGGGTAGGAGACAGGAAAGAGATTGGAGTAAGCACATACTATTTGATTAATGAACTCACAGCCTCAAGCTTTATAACTGCAGTAAATCTGTTCATGCAGGTAGTCTTCATTATCTAAACAGCTCCCATTATACCTTATCCCACAACACTACTTCATAGGAGATGAAGTTACCAACACACGCTTTTTTTGGAAAACATATTCAGACCATAAGAAGTTGTGTTAATAGGGAACAAAAGGCATTCTGTAGAGTAAGTAACATGACCCCAGATTAGGTAGCTGGAGTAGCCTGAATTTAGAGTAGTCAGACAGGCTGATAGGAGTGTGACTATTCATTTTGGGAAACAGAAATCAGGGTAGGGTGGCTTAAGATGAACTGTAAAGCAGAGACACATGAATGTGAACTCAACTGGGGTTGCTTCTGGAAGTTTCTGAATAAAAGGTAGCAGTGTTTTAATGATTTCTGTGACAGATAGAAACATCATAAATCTAAGGAAAATACACTGTAGGTAACAGTTGTTGGCCTAAGAGAATACAGAAATACTTGACTTTGAAATTCTCTATTCTTTCACCTAGATTGTGGGGGAATTACTCTAGTTTCTTTGTTTGTGGGTAGTTCTGACACATTATATTGATTTATTTGGGGGGGTAGTGGTGTAGGAAAATTAAAATTGGTTGGTTTTGTTTCAATGGAGATTTATATTCTTGACTAAAGGGAATAATTTCCAAGAGATTTCAGTAGGAATGAACATAAATGCCATGCTTTGTCTTTCAGATTTTCAAATTGCTATTATTTAGAGAATATGAAACCAGTTTGCACAGTGGGTAATGGTGTAGAATTAAATATAATGTGATAGTATCTTAGTACATAGTTCTTTGACCTTTGTTGATTGAAAAAAATTACTCTAAGCCAGGCGGTGGTGGTGAATGCCTTTAATCCTAGTACTCGGGAGGCAGAGGCAGGTGAGTCTCTGTGAGTTCAAGGCCAACCTGGTCCACATAGTGAGTTTCAGGACAGTCAGGGCTACACAGTGTGAGACCCTGTCTTGAAAAAAATAAAATAAATAAATAATTACTCTAGCAAAAAAAGGGGAATGATACATCTTTATTAGGCTTATAAAATTCTAATTTTTTTTAAAAATGAGAAGCCTTTTGGGAGGACATGCCTATTTAAAAGCCAGGGTACTTGTTAAGTTATCTTTTTCTTAAGGTAAATGCCATTGCAGCAAGGTTATGTATTAGAAAATAGGATTGAGATTTGTTTGGTTTATAAGCAGAAATTTTTCCTAAAGAATTTTAATCCTGTAGTGATCAGTAACTGCTTTGTTTTAGACCTTAGCAGTAATTTGATTGTTTCAGAAGATAAAATGTAACTGGAGGCGGAGCTTTCTGACCTGTATGCCTCATTATACCCGGCAGTCACTTCCCAAATTGTCACTCAGAGGCTTATATTAATTATAAATGCTTGGCTGATGACTCAGGCTTATTACTAGCTAGCTCTTACATTTAAACTAACCCATTTTCTTACCTATGCTTTGCCACGTGGTTTGTGGCTTGTTACCTCATTTTCTACATGTCTTGCTTCCTCCATGGCTGGCTGGCTGGCTGGCTGGCTGGCATCTGCCCTAGCTCCGCCCTTCTTTATCTCTGTCTTCAGTTTGAATGTACCACTTAACCTTATTCTGCCTTGCTATTGGCCAAACAGCTTTATTATCAACCAATGAGAACAACACATATTCACAGCATACAGAAGGACATCCCACAGCAATAAAACTTCTGTTTTGCTTTTAGAATATTGTTCTCTCAATTTTTCTCCTCCTTCATTGGTATCTCCTGTTTTGTCTATTCTGTAGGATCATTTTCCTGCTCTTTCCCCCCCCCCCCCCCAGATTGGCATGCCTTCCTCCTTCCTAATGATCTCAGACATTCCTGAGGTTTTAAATAACTGTCTATGTGTCAACTCCAAAATTATATATTACGTTCTTTCGTTATAACACCAGCCTTTTTTAGCTACATGTTTTATATTTTTACTCTGACACCTAATCTATAGTATGATATATACAGAACAAAACTCTTGTTTCCTCAGTCCCTTTCCATCTCCTTCCCTGGTCTCCTCCATGTCAGTAAAAAGTACCACCATATAGTTGTTCAGGCCATAAACCTCTTCAAGAAATTTCTGTTTCTGACTGGCAAAATAAATAAAGAAATAGTCAATGAAATGACTCCTAGTGATGTTCTGCTATACTTGTAGACCAGAGCCTAGCATCGTCATCAGAGAGGTTTCATTTAGCAACTGATAGGAGCAGACACAGAGACCCACAGCCACACATTAGGAGAGCTTGAGGAATCCTGAGGAAGAAGGGGAGGAAGGATCGTAGGAACCGGAGGAGTCAAGGACACCACAAGAATACGACCCACAGAATCAACTAACCAGGGCTCCTAGGGGCTCACAGAGACTGGAGCGACAATCAGGGAGCTTGTATGGGTCTGACCTAGGTCCTCTACATATATGTAATGGTGTGTAGCTTGGTGTTTTTGTGGGACTCCAAACAGTGGGAGTGGGGTCTGTCTCTGAGTCTTTTGCTGGCTTTTGGGACCCTTTTCTTCCTACTAGGTTGCCTCGTCCAGCTTTGATATGAGAGTATGTGCCTGGTCTTATTATAACTTGTTATGCCATGTTTGGTTGATTTCGCTGGGAGGCCTGCTCTTTTCTGAAGGAAAACGGAGAATTGGATCTGGGGGAGAGCAGAGGTGGAGAGGAAGGGACAGGGAGGAGTAGGGGGAGGGGGAAAGTGTAGTCAGGATGTAATATATGAAAGAAGAATAAATTAATTAATTAAAATAAAGAAATTCCTGTTTCCTTTTTCTCCTTTCTCTTCACTTCCATCCCTTCAGCAGGATTTAAATATATTGCTTAAAATTATATGAACCCATTTCTCAGCACCCTGACCTCCGCCACTTTCATCTAAACAACTGTTATCTCTTGACAGTGTTGTTGGTTGGGTCCTCTTAGAAGCAGATCCTGAGAGAGTTTATTAGGCAGCACGTTTATTAGGAGGTACCCTGGGGTGAAGAGGTAGGGTGGGGGAGTAGATAGGACACATGGAGAAGTAGAACATGTATGGCAGTGTGCTGTGCTGGTAGCACCTGTGTGAAGAGCTATGAAACTAAAAGACTTGTCACTTTGTCTGGTTTTGACCATACACATCAGGCCTTTATGCGCCTGTCTCAGGCATTGGAGTCATGTTACATTGAGAAAGGTGTGTATTCAATGGAATGGCACTCAGTAGCCGAGAGGGTCCCTGAAACACCACCAGGTAGAAGCACCACTGCTGGCTCAAGGGAGTCCCTTTCTGCAGGGAGAGCTGGAGGGACATCACTGTCTACAGTAGGACACCCTGTGCCACTAGATTCTACCCCTTTAATGCACCTCTTACTTCCTTTGTGCTGAGGCAAACACATTCCCCCGTTGGTGTCAAGATCTCTTTCACTGTGGATGTGAGACATGAACAGATTAGGAGCTAGGGTAGGCAGGGCAGTTTGTACTTTACTTCTTGTTCCTAATCCCGATAGTTTTTCCTCGTGAGAAAACTTTAAAGGTTTTTTAATTTGGAGTATATCCTGCAACTTAAGAGGACAGAACTCCATCTCTATAGAGGGAGTACCACCTTTGAACTGGTGCTTTTGTTATACCTTCAGTGTAGGTCTAGTTAGTCTATTATGATAAACCTGAGTCCTCTATTCCCCTGTTTTTCTTCTCTCTTAATTCTGGCCATTATTGAGAATAAGGTATTGAGATTCCTATGATTTTATATAGCTCTCTTTCTATCTAGTTCTGTCATGCCAATACACACTAGGTTAACACATTAAAGATAATAACCTCAGAAGTCCTGCCAGTGTTTCATTAAGGAGTGAAAACAGCACCTTCTTCTTGGGTTAATTTAACCAAGAATGAGCCCAGATTTCAATTCTCTGCCTCTTCCTGGGTCTGTAGTCTGGTTGTTTACCTACCTGTCTGTAATCTGTCTGTCCCTGTTGCCTGTAAGTTGTGCCTTATGTCGGTTATGCCCTGAATCTGTGCCTGTCCCTAACAAATGACTTTCTTCTGTATTTACTAAACAGCACAGAAAACATGGCGTGTGAATGGAATCAGTGATACTTCACAGAAATCTTTAACAGAATTTTACAAGAAAAATTGCTTTACTGGCCCAAGCTGACTCTTGAATAGCAAACAGTACTGCAGATAGGCATCATCAAGCTATATCCAGATTGCTTCCAACATTTATGGTAGACATTGGATGCTTCCAGCCTCTTGGCTGCTTTTAGCAAATGATTACAACACACATACACAAATACATTACTTTGGTTCAGGGCAGAAGACTTCATAATTTAAAATTCAAACTATGTTTAACTTAGATTGTAAAAGTTGATTGCCCAGAAAATCCAAGACATAGTAAGATTGGTTACACTGTTCTCTTAAAGGCAGGTTAAATTTGAACAGGCTGAGTATTATCTTAAATGATCTCAATGTTCATTATTACCTTTGCTGTCGGGTCTGCCAAAAGTTAAGACTTTTTGAATTAGAGTTATTTTCATTAAAATATATCACTATACTTTCAGTGTTGCCCATATGTGGTTTCTCATTAGGTACTTAAATGTTTTTAATTGTTGTATCTTATTGTTAATTGAAACCTTTGTAGTATTATTGTCTTTTGTAACCTGTTTTCAAATTTCAAGTCCTCCTTTTGGTTAATATTATGTTTATATAGGCGGAGTTTCTCTCTGTTCCAGCAGCCACTCCCAAATAACCAGACTGATACTTATTATTAATTATAAATGCTCAGCTGATAGCTTAGGCTTGTTTTTAGCTAGCTCTTATAACTTAAATTAACCCATTTCTGTTAATCTATGTGCTGCCCCAGGCTCGTTTACCTCATATATGAACTTCCCATGTTGCTTGGTCTGTGCTTCATGGCGTTTCCTCTGACTCTGCCCTCTTCTTCCCAGCGTCTTCTGTGTCTCACTGTCCTGCCTATACTTCCTGCCTAGCTACTGGCCATTCAGCTTTTATTAAACCAATCAGATGGCACCTTGGCAAGGACACATCTTCACAATGTACAACAAGATTATTCCATAGCATATTAATATGGAATATCATTTCCCATCCTTTCACTTTGAGTCTCTTGCAAACAGCACGAGTTAGGTCCTATTTTTGATCCTCTGCCAATATCTGGAAAGTTGAATACTTATATGTAAAGTAGCTGCTAATTAGGAAAGACTAATATAATTTGTTGTTTACTTTCTTTGTACCTTACAGCTTTTGCCCTTCATTTCTGGCCTGTCTTCTCAATTTAGTTGCTCGTTTGTTCTGAAACACTTACATTCTGTATTCATTTATTTTTCTGTATATTTTGTAGAATTATGTTCATTGTTACCATGAGGCTTGTGTTTGAATTCTTATCACACTGAATTTATATCAGCTTAAATTCAATAAATTAATAACTATGCTCTATTCGCATCTCATTTATTGTTGAATCACCAAATTACCTTTATATATTGTATGCCCCAAACATAAGCTTATAATTTTTAAAATATATTAATTTCTTAAATTATGCATGAAACAAAATATCAAGTTGTAGCCAGGGTTATTATTGTTTAAGACTACCTATCTGTTTGCTTATCTTTTGCAGCTCTGCTTCTTCCTTGGGATTGTTGCTGCATTGTTCCATCAGGGTAGAGGGAGCAGAAGCAGGGAACAGGGTTTGGACGGCTGTGGGTATGATGGAGACAGCCCTCTGGGAGACAGACTTCAGTGAATCAGCTCAGTTTTATTCCAGAGTATAAGGAATGTATAGGACTGGGAGCCTGGGGACAAACCCTAATTTCCATTAAGTAGCATGCTCTATCATGAGGTTTCATCTGTGGCAGTAGGGTCCTCTAGCAGAGCTCCTAGCACAAGTGTTCTAGCAGGAATCTGTGCCAAGGGTCAAGCTGAAGATGAATCAGGCAGCTGGCTTAGAGACAGCTTTCAGATAGGTCAATCTTCAGGGCCAAGGAACATTCTCCAGATAAGGGCAGGTAGAAAGCAGGAAATTTCACAGGGGAGAGTGGGGGGGGAGTCTTTGTGTCCCTGAGCTTTTGGAAAAAACTGCCAGGCCATGATAGACTGCAACCTCTGACCAGCCAGCAAGACCTTTCAACAATCTTTATTAGGATTTTTATTTCATATGTTGTTAGGTTGTTGTCTAGTGCCCATTTATTTTGCCTTTTATCCTGGGCAGGTCTAGTGGTAACAGACTTTCAGCTTTTATTTACTTATTTATTTTAATCTAGGGACATCTTAATTTCTCCCTTGCTTTTGAATCCTGGTGTTGCTGGGTATAGGATTCTTTGATAATTTTTTGTCTTAGCACTTTGAACTTATTAGGCGTCTGGCCACCAATGTGATAACAAGCCCTGTGGATATTCTTAGGTGACCCTGTGTGTGTGACTTCATTCTTTCATGTTGCTTTCACAAGTCTTTGCCCTTCAGAAGTTTGAAAGTGCTAGGATTACAAGCAGTGCATCATTTTGCCCAGCATATTTACTATTTTTTATTGGACCTTCTACTTTAATAACTTAAATAATAGTAATCTAATAATGTTTTGTCTGAGAAAACTTAATATGCTTGTTATCAGATAGTGTACACATGTTTCTTCATTTCATTGACTATTGTTTTATGTGATTTTAGTAGGATATAGCTTTTCATATAATTTTATGCAGTTTTATTGACTATTTATGTAGTTATCAGCATTACACACAATGCTTAGTTACTCCAGAATTTTTTGTTTATATATGCATTTCCTTGCAATTTTTATTTTTAATTTCTGTTTTTAAGTTTTTGAGACACAGGCTTGTTAGGCAACCAAGAATTTGTTGTGATCTTGCCTCAGTCTCCAAGTGGTGGGAAAATAAAACCAAGAGGTTAGAGTTGAGCATTTGTAACCCTGTTGATGTTGTTAAAAGGTTGCTGCTGTCTTCTAAAGGTTCTACCTGTTGTTGCCAGCAGTGCGTGTGCAGATTTCAGTATTATCCTCTCACCATACTGCACTCTGAGGTTAAAAAAAAATAATAACCTACTGGATGTCATGTGGCACAAGCCTTCAATCCCAGCGGCCCTGGCAAGCCAGAAACAGTAGGATCTCTGAGTTTAAGGCCAACCTGGTCTTCATAGCAAGACTAGCCAGGGCTACAGAGTAAGACCCTGTTTTCCCTCATGCCTGCCCGCCCAAAAAGATCAGTTGGCTTTGTTGGATTGCTAGTAAAGCTATACAGTTCATGTGTTTTGTTTGTTTGTTTTCTCATTTCCTATTTGGTTGCTCCAACTGGTCAGTAATACTGTTCTAATATTTTAGTATACTACTTTTCTTTAAACAGCTTTACTTATTGAGGATTTTTAAACAACAAAAAAACTTTTAATAATAATAGACATTAATTTTCAAGTTCTTGTGTTGTAAAGCCTGTAGACCTGTAAGTTGTTTTGTAAGGTCTTGTTAAAACATGTCTCTTCTGTGAACCAGGAGCCTTTTGTGGCCGATGAATACATCGAACGTCTTGTGTGGAGAACCCCAGGAGGTGGGTCTCGAGGTGGACCTGAAGCTTTTGATCCTAAAAGGTAAACTAAAAAAATTTTCATAGTCCCAATGATATAGGACTACAAATTGTGTTTAGATTAGAGACGACTGTATTGGGATTCCTTTCAGTGTTCATATAAAACGAGTTTAATTAACAGTTTGTCCCTATCTCAAAAAAATTTCTCACAGCATTAGAAGTCTGAAATTGTGTTTTTCCTGAAGCATTTTAGCTGATTAAATGAAGGGATTTTATTGACATTAAGAATTTAATTTCTCTGCTTAGCATTAAGTTGGAGAAGTCTGGTTATATACTTCTGAAGTTAAACCATGGCTCGGCGTGGTAGTGCACACCTATCGTCTCAACAGTAGAGGCTGAGGCAGAGCTGGGAGCCGGAAGTTAGCCTGGAATCCATAGCAAAACTCTGAGCCTGAACAAACAAATAATAATAATAAAAAGTTGACTATGTTCTTTTAAACCTAACAGCTGTAAATCAGAGAAACAAAGTCATTGAAGTCTGTTATGCGTATTTTTTATTGTGCATTTACCTCCTTGATTTTTAAATGCTAAAACTTGTTTGGATATTTAATGGGAATTCTTTGAGGTTTTCCTTTGCCTTAGAGATAATCCATTGCAAAGTCAATAACAACTGCCTATATTTCCAAATGCTATGTCTTTTTTAAAGCCATGCAACCTGTTAAAAGTGAAAAGAAAATTATGACATTGCCAAAAGTTTTTTTTTTTTCATTGAAGAAATTACAACAAGATACTGTAAGGAAAATTAACATGCTCATCCTTATCTCACCAAACCCTATTAAGACCTTCCTGAAGGGACCTGATCATCCCTTTTTGATTAATAATAGGCAAGTTGATTGTATTATTACTGTCCTCTACCAGGTTATTAGAAGAATTTGTGAATCATATTCAGGAACTCCAGATAATGGACGAAAGGATTCAAAGGAAAGTAGAGAAGTTAGAACAACAGTGTCAGAAGGAAGCTAAGGAATTTGCTAAGAAGGTCCAAGAGCTCCAGAAAAGCAATCAGGTATACATTTGGCTGAGACTATATTTTCATTTTTCTTAGGTTATAATATTGTTGTGATCTTGCCTTTTCAGCTTTAGGCATTTGAAGAGTCAAGTCAAATTATAATAACTTCTAACTTTCTGGTCCTGTGTAATAAAATAATGATTTATTGCCTACTATTGGCATTGGTGTGCTCATTGGGTGGGTTTGGAAGCACAGCACTCCTCTTTTCAGGTTATGACCCTTGCTTCAGCTCTTGAGTAAGCTTTCACAAGACTGACTGACTAGTCCATAGGCCTGTACTTTGAGAAACTCCTTATTAGAATGGATGTTTAAGAAGTCATTTTAATTCTATTTAATCATAAATAAGACCAGATCTGGATCAAGTG
Organism: Peromyscus melanophrys; assembly: GCA_902168415.1. Classification (NCBI taxonomy): domain Eukaryota; kingdom Metazoa; phylum Chordata; class Mammalia; order Rodentia; family Cricetidae; genus Peromyscus; species Peromyscus melanophrys. The sequence continues at coordinate 44,869 of CABHPR010113247.1, read as the reverse complement.
TTCCCCTAGAGCAGTGGTTCTCAGTGGTTCTCAACCTTCATAATGTTGTGACCCTTTAATACAGTTCCTCATGCTGTGGTGACTCCCAACCATAAAATTATTTTTGTTGCTACTTCATAACTATAATTTTGCTACTGTTATGAATCATAATGTAAATATCTGATATGCAGGATGTCTGATATGGGAGGTGTCACAACCCACAGGCTGAGAACTGCTGTCCTAAAGAAATTTGATTTGAGTAGTTTCACAAAGGGCATTAGGATATGCCTCAATGCGAGTTCTACTGTAACTGGGAAAAGCAGGGGTAGAGCTCTGTTCCTCAGTCCACTTTTCAGTAAATTCAGTAAAACCAAACCACTAGTCTGGCCCCAAGTGCTACACATGCCAGACTTCTTAGCTCCTATTAGGTCTTGGGATTGATCTTAATGTCTAAATCTCTTTCCCTGGCTTGGTTTAATTTGGAATTTGTCTTTTCTAAGAATAGTTTGAAGAACATTGTTGAACTTTGTTCACTCTCGGGGAGCAAGCTCATTTCTGCTAAAAGCTCATTCGTGTCCTTTTATTTAAGCGTATATGGCTATGGTAAAGTATTTGATTAAAGAAATCAATAATTTAAGTGTGTTTTTGAATAATCATGGTGACAGTTTCCATATACTTCTAATAGAGTTTTGCCTTGATTGATAAAAATAATATTAATAGTTAATGTAACAGACTGGAGCCAGTCTGTCTGAGTTTGAATTGTAGCCTGACCACTAAGCTAATTGTGTAATCTCAAGCAATTAAACATCTCTGAGCTTCATGCTTTTATGTGTAAAATGGGTTATGATAACTAAGTAAACATATTGATAGTAATATATAATTGATAAGCAATATATTTAGAATAGTATCTGATGCAAAGCAAGTCCTCAATAAATGTTGCAGCTTTTCCCCCTCTAAAGATTAGAACAAAGGTATCCTACTGAATTATCAGCAGTTATCAATTGTCCTGCTATTGCCAAATCTAAGGAATTGATTGCGTTCAGTTTTTTTGTATTGTAGGACAAGGGAAAGAGAATGCAGAAAATATTATCTTTGCTTTAGTAGAATAATTTCTGTAGTCTATCCTGTTTTCAAAACTTGCAAAGAACAAATTTATCACAGATTTACTAGTGTCACTTGCATTTTGGTTGGAAGTGTTAAGGTAGAGTCTTGATATGTAGTGGAGATTGCCCACTCACAATTTTCTTCCTATCTCGGTGTCTCATGTGCTGAAATTACAGGCATGTACCACCAAGCCCAGCTTAGCATTGCTTTTTAAGTATTTTTAATGTTAATATTTTCTTATTAATCAATACCCTTCAACTTCTAATACGTTTTTTCTAATCTTTTCAGTTTAGTAGCGAAAGTGTTTTTCAAAAGTCCAGTCCCATGGAGCTGGGGAGGGGGCTGTGTGTAAAGTGCTTGCTTTTCAAGCATGAGGACCTGAGTTCCTAAAGAGCTGGGTTTGGTGGCATTCATCTGTAACCCCAGCACAGGGATGGGTGCAGGGATGGCGAAAACAGAGAGAGGAGGAGCCCTTGAGCTTGCTGGTTGCAATGACAGTAAGCTCCAAGTTCAATGAGACCCTATCTTACAAATGCATACTCTCCCCTCCCCTAGGTCTAGTCCCTTTGATAGTCAATTGTTTTCACAATCATTATTTAGGGCTCTTGGGTGCCTATGGTATAAAAGTTGGAAACTTGGTTAAGAGTTTTCAGATCATGCCGTGCTAATGAGTATGAATTGTTTTGTGGACCTCATATATATGTTCTGTGTTATTGTTAGAGAGTAGTAGTGAGGTTGGTATAGTAAATATGTTTTTTACTTTGTTAGGGGTCAAACCCAGGGACTTGTTCATGATAGGCAACTGATCTACCATTAATGCCCTGAGCTGGTAGTTTAGTTTTGAGACATATTAACTTATAAACTTAGTAACTTATAAACTTCTCTGATTATATTTTCTGTGTGCACATATTCCTAGGTTGCCTTCCAACATTTCCAAGAACTAGATGAACACATTAGCTATGTAGCCACCAAAGTGTGTCACCTTGGAGACCAGTTGGAAGGGGTAAACACACCTAGACAACGTGCAGTGGAGGCCCAAAAGTTGATGAAATATTTTAATGAGTTTCTAGACGGAGAATTGAAATCTGATGTTTTTACAAATTCTGAAAAGGTAAGCATTGTCCGAATAAAAGCAGTAATCAAATTTTAATTGTTTTGCCTTGTATTTTTAAAAAGATTTATTTGTTTGTGTGGGAGCTTCATACACCTGTGCACAGTTGCCTTGCATTTTTATTTATGGAATAATTCATTATAAATGCTGAGATAACTATTTTTAAATATTTCCTTATCCTTTGACTTTTAACATTAATGAAATTTACATAGTCTTTAACAGTTATATACTATAGGGTAGTAGACCTGACCTGAATTGTTGAGGAGCTGAACTCTTTTTGTAAAGGAATCCACAAGTCCTAGTTTCTATTTACTTGAATAAAGATCCATTACAAAGGATTAAAGCAAATTAGACCATGATCATTGAAAACTCTTGAGTTAGTTTTGTTATTTTTTTCATAACATAGTCACTTAATCTTCATCTAAAGGTATATGTTATTGGTTGTTCTACAATTAAGAGGAAGCAACTTAGCTTGCTTTCCTCCCTTTTAGGGAAAAATAACAATTTATGAGAAAAAAGATAGTCTCATGAATCATATGCTTGTTGTATTGTTACCTACCCTTTTGTTGAATATAGTTTTACTGATTTATTCCAAATTTACTGTGTAGAACATCAGATTTCAAGATGTTAAAAACTAAATATTAATGAAGTTTGTTTTGAATTAAGCAACATATTCTTATGAGTAGAACTCTGTAAAGCTAAAAGATTTATATATTTATATATAAAAATGGTTACATGTCAGTAGATGATCCCTCTAAAGAAAGACAGTATTTTAAAGATTGAGTTTCGAGAATTATAGTATAAAGTAGTCCTGATAAATATCATAGTATCGTTTTTATATTTATGTGGTTTATATACAGGAATGTATATGAGACCTGAACAGCAAATTGCATTTCAGGATGGTTATGGAATTTTTAAGCTTTTTTTCTAAATCTTAATAAATATAGTATGAAAGTACCTATTTAAAACATGAAAATTCTATTTTCTATTGAATGAGTTGGATGTAGTAAGACTGATTCCTTAGATTACTTTTGGTTGTACCCGTTAGATTGTATGCTCTAAACAAAATACAACTATCTTAACCAATATGTTAGCCCATTTTGGTTTGTTTTTTTTAAATAGATTATTTTTAATATAATATATTATGATTATGGTTCCCCCCCCCAACTCCTCCTGAATCCTCCCCACTTTCCCATCTTCCCAAGTCTACTCCCTTTCTTTCTCATTTATTATGATACAAGCAGGTATCTAAAATAATTATTGTGATTATACAAAAATTATTAATAAACAATTCTGATTGTATATTCTGTGTGCACATGGTCCTAGGTTGCCTTCCAACATTTCTATTAACTAGATGAGCATATTAGCTATGTAGCCAGCAAAGTGTGTCACCTTGGAGACCAGTTGGAAGGGGTAAACACACCTAGACAACGTGCAGTGGAGGCTCAGAAATTATTATTGTTATCATCAAAGTTGTTATTATTATACAAAATAAAAGCAAACCAGTATAAGACAAAAAACAAAACAAAAAAACAAGCCAAAGAAAAAGCTCAAGAAACATACAGATTCAGATTCACACATACAGAAATCCCATAAAAATATAAAACTGGGAACCATAATATATACAAAGGACCTATAAAGTTAAAAATAACAAAAAGCCCTTACAAAGCATTATGAGACAAAGTTAAAAAACAAAACAAAAAAACCTTACAAAGTGTTATAAGACAAAGAGCCTCCAAAATGCCATTGTGTTCATTCTGTGTTGGCTAGCTGCTGATGGACATGGGGCCTGGCCTTTGTATACCGAGTGAGACACAGTTAGATAAACCTAACTTTTCAGTATTGTGAGTGGTTATCAATGGAGAGAGCTTCTGGTTTAGGATGCGGGCTTGTGTCCCCTCCCCATCTCAGCACTGGGACCCCATCAGGCCCAGACTTGTGTAGGCACTGTGCATGCTGTCATAGTTTTTGTGAGTTCATGTATGTGTCAGAAGGTCTTGCCGTGTTTAGAAGGTCTTGTTTTCTTGCTGTTTTCTCCAGCTCTTACAATCTTTCCGCCTCTTCTGCAGGGTTCCCTGAGCCTTGATGGGAGAGAAAAGCTAGAGATATCCCATTTAGGACTGATTGCTCTAAAGTCTCACTCTTTGCAGTGTCCAGTTGTGGATCTGTCTGTTATTTCCCATCTAGTGCAGGAGGTAGCATCTCTGATGATGGCTGAGTGAGACATTGACCAATGGATGTAGCAGAACGCCATTAGAAGTCATTTTATTGCTACGTTCCTTTTGAAACTCTGGATGGAAGTAGCAAAAAGTATATTTACATTGACTGATTTTTTTTAAACTTGATTTATATTTACTTGAATGTTTTCTCTTTAATCCTTAAAATTTTAGTTACCCTCAACTAATCACGTATTTCTTGATGTTACTGTTGACTCTTAACCCCTTTAGGTTTTAATTGAAAGAAAACCATCTTTACATTGTTAGTACCTTTCTTGGTTCCTGAGTCATCATAATTGGAGACTCAGTGTATTTAAGTTAGTTTCTCTCCTTTGCTTCACTTGGACTTGTATCCCTGTTTTCCTTGGTCTCCTGTGCTCTGTATACTTTATTCTGCTTTCCCCACTTGCTTTGTTTTGTTCTTGTCACTTGGTTATTCTTTAATAATTAGGAGTCATCAGTTTTTGGCCTGGCACTTTAACAGCTAGCCATATGTTACAATTGCAAATACGGGGACTTGAGAGTTGTTTGTTCTAGAAGACACAGGTTCAGTTCCCAGCATCTACTTGGGTGACTGACAACCATTCGTATTTCCAGTTGCAGGGGATCTAACCTTTGTGGGCACCAGGCATGCATGTGGTACACATACATATATGTAGGCAAAAGCTATACACATAATTTTAAATAAATAAAAAAATTAAATTCATATGCGACATTAGATTGACAATTATCAAATAAACTTCTGGCTATTTCTGAATTTTTGTCATTTACTTTCCAAATGGAAAGAAAAATCACCCACATAGCTCTAAAGAAATGTGACTGTAGGAGGAATTAGAATTAGAGAAAATGCCAAACACATCATATTACTTTTTCTTTTTCTTCTCTCTCTCTCTCTCTCTCTCTCTCTCTCTCTCTCTCTCTCTCTCTCTCTCTCTCTCGTGTGATTATGTGTATTTTAAAAAGCAAACTCTACTTGCCTATTCTTACTACATACATTGAACAAAGTTTGCAGTCTTTTAGGGATCTTATACTTTTTGCTTTTAAAAAAATCTGTTTTATATTTATTTCTGTCCATACATGTATGTTTGTTTTCTTTCTTTTCTTCCTTTCTTTCTGTTTTTTAAGATGAGTTCTTGTGTAGTCCAGGCTGTCCTCAAACTCTTTACATCGCCAAAGATGATTTTGAATTTCTGATCTTCCTTCATCTCCTAAGTCCTGGGTACAGTTGTATATCACCACACTGGTTTTTATAGGATGCTGGGAATGGAACTTGGGGCTTGTGTATGCTAGGCAAGCACTCTACAAACTGAGCTACACCTTTTTCTTAGAGTAGTAGTTTAGTGCTTTTTGTGTGTAAGACCTGATGACTGCTTTAAACAGTTCAAATGCAAGCAATTTATTAGGTGGTGTTGATACCTTTTGTATTTAATGATGAATATTTCAAGTGATATTGTAAATAATTCTTACCAAACAATTAGCCCAGAAACAAAACTGTGGTACTTCTACTGCATCAAGCAGAATTTACAAACAGCATACTTCCTAAAAGGAGTAAGAACAAAATCCTGATGGAAGCAGAGCTGGCTGACTGGTCGCTGTGTTCTGAAGAGGATATTGATGAGGAACAAACGATGGGCTTTGCTAGTAAGACTGAGCAGCATGGCCAGTAGTGAGGCTGCAGTAACACTTACACTCACATGTGTCAGGGTGAAGAGAGCACATGGCAGCTGAGATGAGTGCCTTGCTGACTCAGACAGGGAGAGGGCTAAAGCAGCAATACTACTGTTGACTAGTGCATGGAATAAGCGAGAACAAGTACTGCTACCATCCCTTGCCAGGGTCACATAAGCTCTTAGAAATATCTATACTAATGTTCTTAGTCCTTCCTTCATGGTTCTGTGACTCTTCATGTAAAACAGTATGAATCATCACAAAGTCAATTACTAAAATTGTGAGAAAATAAAAGTACTAAATTGAAATTTAAAGGAAGAAGTGGCCCCTGTATGACTTCCTTACACTCTTTCATAAATAAGCATAAATATCTGTATTTAAAGAATTTTAGAAACCTTGCCTAAATTCCTTTGTTCAACTTGAAAATAAATACTTAAAAGTATATACATATTTCATTTAAGATACTATATTAAATTGTATCTTTATTTTTTGTACATGTTATTAAATCATTCAGCTTAATATATGCAGCTGTATACTCTAAATCTTCTCCTTAAGTCTTGTCTGTTTTGTTTGACCTCATAAACTTAAAAGAAATTGCCACTTTGCTTTTGACAAACAAGGATTTTTAATTTCCTCAGAGAGTAAAATTGAATTGCAGACTTTGTTGGGGGAAGAACTGTGGCATCAAAAAAAAAAAAAAAAAAAATCACAATATTTTAAGCACCAGAAAGATACATGGTTGGCTTTTGAGTTGATATGGTGTTGCCCCCAAGGCTTTAAAGAAGATTGTTTGGGGCAGGCGTTTTGGCTATGTATAGGGCAGTATTACTCTTTTCAGCTATACTATTAATTTTTATAATCTAAGAGTTCTTTTTAATTGTTGCTTTTACTTATTTCTAATAGATAAAGGAAGCAGCAGACGTCATTCAGAAGTTGCATCTGATTGCCCAGGAATTACCTTTCGATAGGCAAGTTTATACCCAAAGAACTTAATAGTAAATATAATTTATGGGATAAAATTGCATTTTTCCTGTATTTTTCTTGCTCATTAAGGCAGCAAGAATTTATTGAGCACCTCATTTGTATAAGATACAGTGTAATATAATGATATACCTTGAAGTAACTTCATTGTTTTTTGAAAAACAAAATTGATGAAGGAGATCTTTTAAATTGACAAAGTAAGATTTTGAATTTTCCTATTTGGAACTTTGAGAACCAGGGTTAACTTGGCTGTTCAACTCTTTTTGTATTAATAGACCAGGATTAAATTTGGGGGATTCTGGTCACCTTTGAAAAGCTTGTGAAAGCTATATAGTTTCTTCAAAAAATTAAGATGTATACAGATTGTTGTGTGTGATTGTATGGAATTTTAGACTACCCATAGAAACTATCCTAGAGAATTTAAGTTAAGAACACCTGTGTAATGCAGGGTCTTTGGGCCATCACTAACTAGATTCTACTTTAAAATAAACTGTCCACTGAGAAATAAATGCTCTTCATGATCTCTCATAAGAAACAGTTCCTTCAGGTAACTATCTGAAAGAAATACAGCTTTCTGTATAATACAGAACATGGTTTTCATCTGTTGATACTTGAAGATCTTCAGATGCAGATAGAATGTGGACATAGTTTGTTGTACTTAAAGCTTGACTGTTATTTTCCTAGCATACAGTTAACCACCCCTAATAAATTTTTTCACTCTCAACCCTGTACCATCATAAAGGATGAAGAGTAGTAGTTTTCTTAGTCACCCAAGAGTTGGACCCTTACTTAAATGGATAAAATGTCTAGGTCAAGGTTAGGTAGATGTTAATAGTTGGCTACATTCTGTATCCTGCTTTCCATTCTGATTTTTCTCCACCAGACTGTTAACTGTTCATGCCTGTATTTATCTTTTCTATTCCTTGTGGGGGTAGAGGGTTCTGAATGCTGGGGAGTGAACCCAAGCTCTCATACATTTGACATGCCTCTGGCCAAGCCTGGAGTTGAGTATATATCCTAATCAGATCTAAAGTATTCACATAGATCAATATAGCCATTCTGTTGTGGACTTTGTTGTTTTTATATAGTGCTTTAAATGTGTAACCCTTCCTCACCTGTTTTTAGCATCTTCTTTCTTCAAATGATCAGTTGTATAGGATCTCTCAAAATCCTTTTTCCTTGATGCTTAATACTTGAAAAGTTTTTAGTGTATTTTATGGTTTTCAGTTTGTAAAAATTGATAGTTATTCTCCTAGACTCATCTCTAAAGTGGCAATTCCATGGAGTCTCTCTGATAGTCAAAAGGGATTTATTTTGAGTTAACTCACAATATGTATAAGGGAGTTGGTCACAGGATCCAGGAGGGGTGGGGCACAGTCCAACGCAGTTCTCTGGAGAACTCTGCCTTGATCCGCAGTACCAGCACCCAGCATCCAAGACCACAAGGTAGCCAAGAGAGTGAGTACTTACACATTCCAGGTGTTAAGGGTCCCCTTGAGCCACACCCGGGGGGTGGGAGGGCAGGTACCTAGCAGTTACCTGCTGCCTACTAGAGGTAGTGCTTCAGGGTAAAGCACAGACAACCACCCCTTCCTCTCCCCCTTTTGTCTAAGGAAGAAAGTTCTAACCTAACACAAAACCATATACAATAGGAATAATTATCAAGGAGAAATAAAGGGTATTGACATAAACAAATGGAGCTGCAATCAACGAGAGCAGCATCAAACAAGAGACACATACTAAAATCCAGAGAAGTCTGGAGCATAGGTAAATGGCACATACAGAGATCATTCCAAAAGGTGTCTGTCCTGAAGAACCTGAATCTAATACTTAACATGTTCTAGCTAAGATACAAGAAGATTGTAACTGTAACTGTTAGTCTTCAATCCCATCAAAGACCTGAGAAGAAATATAATAATATCTGAGAAACTGGGAGATGGACACAAGCACCTTTCGGGAGTCTTGCGAGAGTAGACAGAGACAGCTGGCAGCCTGGACAGTCACCTAAAGTTTCTTAGCATCGTTGGTGCATTCAAATTGGCTACAGGCCTAGAGTATCTGACAGACCATTTTCAGAAACAGGAATTTTGAAAGACCATCCTACCCTGTCTTAGACGGTAGAGTTCAGTAGTCACTTTTCCTTGTGTCTTGCTCATTGAGAAAGGACAGTATTCGTACTGTCAGCAGTCAAGGCAAGGGCAGTTCTTTGCCCAGTAGGCCATTTTGTACCAAGAAAAAGACAAACTTCCAAACAGAAATGTCTTAGAAGCCCAGCATTCTCACAGGATCAAATCAGTGCTGCCAGGAGCAATCATGTCTCATGTCAATAGAATTCTAAGTTATTTAAATGCCATATTCTCTAGGTCCAAGTGTTTGAAGATTACCTGTCCATCTGACCTATATATCTGTAAATCTGGACAACCTAACTAACATAACTATAGAGATGACAAGCATAGGTGACTATAAATCTGTCTTATCTACCTAAATAATCTAAGGGCTAAGGCTTTACGTGAACAAGGTAGACAGTCTGTAAGCAAATGTATAGTAAAAAGTGACCTCAAAATTGTGACAATACACAAAACAGCTTAAGCAGAGGTAGGAATATATGCAATATGACAATAATTCTAAATATATATCAATATAAAAAATATTCTAAACAGAGGTAGAACATACATACAGTATGACAAATATAATTTTACATTTATATCAATATATAAACATTTCAAATATGAGTAGAAATATATGTACATTACAACAAATGTAGTTCTGTATTTGTATCAATATACAAATTATCTTAAATAGGAATATAAAAATAGTTTACGTTTGTATCAATATACAAGTATCCATAAGAGTACAATTTACCTAAGGCTGATATTTTGCTAAATTAGTTTACTAGTGTATACAATAATCTACCTTAATATCCTATACCTATCCATTCCCTTTTTTCTTTTCCTAAGGAGAATACTGAGTCCAATATTTTCTTCCACCCCCAACCCTATAACCATTATCCATAATCCTGAGAAACATGAAACCTTTGGGAAAAGGAGCATCGTTTTCTTAGAATTGCTTCCTGCTGTTTTGGGGGCTACGGTATCTCTGTGGGGTCCTGGAAGAAAGCTCAGATAGTCAGGTCTTAGTTGGACTAACTGTAGATTCTGCAGCCAGTCTCAGAGTAATGGGTAAGGTTGTCTGAGATTCTGGCTAGAAGTGTGATATCATGGACCATCTTATCATGGAACTAATTTGGAGAGTTTTCAGTCCAAGGTTAATCATTGAGTATTGTTCATGGATACTATGGTTTCATTCTGGCCTGGGTAGAGTTGTTGTGGGACCCCATCTTCCTTCTGGAGACTTCAGAGATTGCTATTAGAAAAGATTTGTTTTTTTACTGTGGAAAAACTTGAACATTTTCAATATCAAGATGGAAAATTTTGGATTTATATTGGATAGAGAAGGGATTCTTCAAAGGCAAGGAAAAGCATAGAAATAGAGTCTAGATAACAATGGTCCCTAAATTATTGGTTTTCTTCTGTTTCACACCAGTTGACTCTTCTGATATGAGACAGAATCTCCTAATTTTTCTTTTAGTAATATGCTTGGATTTAGAGAAGGAGGGAGCCAAATTCCAGCTCCAAAGTCAGCTTGATTTATAATTGAATCAGGACCACAACTCTTCTCGAGTTAAAGAGATATTGATGTTAGGCAGTGAGATATTACCCTGTAGAGTATATTGATACCAGTAGGTTCTTTCCTTCTGCTGTAGACATCTGGGTATCCAAGGCCTTATGATTTCTGGAAGATGGGTGTTTCTATTATCCTATAAAGACAGAAAACAGAACCCTGCCCCAAATCTTGTTTGTTAAATTTTTCTTACAACTTGTAGAGATGTCACATCCTTGGATGAGCCTTATTTCTCTTCATCAAGGGGTTTCTCCTGTTTGAATCAAATTTTCAGTAGAGCATGGGACTCTTAATCCAGGGTCATGGGTTCGTGCCCCACATTGGGTGCCAGAAAAAGTGGAAATTCCACAGAGTCTGTCTGATAGTCAAAAGGGATTTATTCTGAGTTAACTCACAAAATGTATAAGGGAGTTGGTCACAGGATCCAGGAGGGGTGGGACATGGTCCAATGCAGTTCTCTGGAGAACTCTGCCTTGGTCCATAGTACCAGCACCCAGCATCCAAGACCACAAGGTAGCCAAGAGAGTGAGCACTTATGCATTCCAGGTCTTAAGCGGTCCCCCCACTCAGCCACAGGGTGGTGGTGGGGGGGGCGGCAGGTACCTAGCAGTTACCTGCTGCCTACTAGGGGTGGTGCTTCAGGGGTAAAGCACAGACAACCACCCTACACATCTCTGAATTCTTTTATGGTCTCTTTCATTTTCCTAGTTTTAGAATAATACATTTGTGGTTTTTGTCATTTGTAATTGCTGTATCATCATTTTAAAAAAAGTAAAGCTTTACATTGTGGTTCTTCTTCACAGTGGCCAAGTGAACAAGTAAGGACAGTAACCTAACTTGGAGATTGGCTGGGTTGTTAGTGCCTCAGGTGGAACTTTTCCTTTAACAAAGGAATTGATGAGTCCACATACATTTCCTAAATGAGAAATAGCAATCTCATCTGAATTGCCTACATTTATTCTTGTCACCTGGCATGTTTTCTTTCAGTATTCTCTTCCACAGTTCTTTTTCTTTTTTTATTGTGACATTTTACTTTTATGGTAGTTTTATATTTAAGAAAAGCTAGATAATATAGAGGGTCCCCATTCATTACTGCACCCACTTTCCCCCTTTGTATTGTCTTATATTATGTCAGATTTGTCATGACTAATGAACCTCATCATTGACTTTCTGTTTTTCAGGTTTTCAGAAGTAAAATCCAAAATTGCAAGTAAGTGCAATCGATTTATTAAGCACGTCTTTAAAAAAGAAAAAAAAAAAAAAGCCGGGCGTTGGTGGCGCACGCCTTTAATCCTAGCACTCGGGAGGCAGAGGCAGGCGGATCTCTGTGAGTTCAAGGCCAGCCTGGGCTACCAAGTGAGCTCCAGGAAAGGCGCAAAGCTACACAGAGAAACCCTGTCTCGAAAAACCAAAAAAAAAAAAAAGAAAAGAAAAAAGAAAAAAAAAACTCATATTAAAAAAATAGAGCAACAGGTGAGAAAGTGGGAATGATAACATTGATCTATGCCATCCTAGAGTTTGAGGCCTCTTTCCTCAAAATATTTCTGGGATATTCTAGTAGTACCTGTGTGAACTTTGATGTATCTTTCTATATTTTAAAATAATTGGGAGCATGTAGCTTTAGACTTTCTATATTTAGCTTTACTATGTATTTTTAGAAATTGTGTTCATTTACATATCTCTGAATAGGGATTTTTCTATTGTATTGGGAAGACATGAGCATTTCAATTCCTATTTAGCTGTTTGGTTCCTTATATGATTATAGTTTGCTTGGGGGGGGGTGTTTTATTTTGTTTTCTTGAGATAAGGTCTCACTGTATATCCCTGGCTGTCCTGGTATTCACTATGTAGAACAGGTTGGCCTTGAACTCACAGAGATCTATATGTCTGCTTCTGCCTCCTGAGTGCTGGTGGGAATAAAGGTGTGAACTACCACACCTGGCTTATGCCTGTCTTTGGGTTGTCTTTTAAGCCATAACCATGCTTCTGGGGGGAAAATCCCTATATTTTTTAGCAGCCTTTACCTATGTTCACTGTTTGGTAAGCTATTTCTCAGAAAGCCAACGACCTGTTTTTCCAAGTCTTAGAATAAGGACTTATGTAGATATTTGGATTCCCTAGGAATATTTTTGATGACTATAAACTAGTCTAAGGTTCAAGTAGTAATTAAGAACTATAATAGCATTAGGAATATGGTATTACATCAAGAACCACATACAATCTTAGGATAAAATTTGATATTTAATCTACTTATTCTCAGTAGAAGTATCAGCATTGGTAAAGGCATTCTAGTTCTCATACTTCCTAGCTTTAGATTAAAGATTAAGGATTTTTTTTTCCTATATTTTGCCATCAAAGTTGATATCTGAAGGGTTTTATTTCTTTTTTTCTTTTTCCCCTCTTTTTTCTTTCATTCAAATATATAGTCATCTTTTGGTTTAAGTAATAATTATAAATGGCTGTTATACTCTGTAGAGCTCAACTATTTTACCAGTTTGTAATTTTTTGTGTCTTAAAATACAGATTTGTGTATGTCAGTATATTGTATGAGCTAGTTAGTATCACTGTTTGTAATCTCATGTTTTTGTAATTCTTCCAAGAAGACAGACTCATAGCTACTATAAATTTTGCAATATTTGTAGATTGAAATGGCTGTATGTAATTTGTATACAGTTGGATGATTTCCTGTTTTTAGGTAAATACCATGATTTAGAATGTCAACTGATTCAGGAGTTTACTAGTGCCCAAAGAAGAGGGGAGATCTCCAGGATGAGGGAAGTAGCAGCAGTTTTACTTCATTTTAAGGTAAATGGTAAGATTTTAACTCAGGATCAGTCTTCAAGTTTCTGAAGATTTTATATTTTATGTCTCTTGATTTCCCCTAACTATTGTATAACTATATGACAGAATAATTTGGATTGATTTTTGTTAATTGTTACTTAATATTCAGTGATTTTCTGGTAATATTAATGCTATAACAAGCAATTTATATAGTTAGAGAAAGAAAATCATGTCATCAGCCTTCTTGCTTATAGTACATTGTTTTCAATCAAAAATATTTGTAAATAAGTAAAAAGTAGGAAAACCTGAATGTAAACATCTGGTGGAAGATATGAACCAAAGAGTAGATTCACTGTAACTAGAAATAGGGGCCTGATAGATCTTGGGTGCTGAAGACAAATGTGTGGGTTATGGAGCTATCTTCCTGGAACCTGAGCTGGAGAGGAAAACCTCATTTGAAAAACCCTATTAACTTAATCAAAGAAGATAGGATAAGATACCCATTAAGTTACTAGTTAAGTTACTAGATGGTTCGATACCTCTAATTTCATTTAAGTCTGATGACTGTTGATCATTCACTGGGATACAAGATATAGTTTTATTACATGTAACACTTTGTTGAGATTGTTATTATAATTAGAACCAGACAATAACATTGTTTCTTCTTTAACAGGGTTATTCCCATTGTATTGATGTTTATATAAAGCAGTGCCAGGAGGTAACTTTACAGTATACTTTTGAATTTTATTTTATACTAATTTGTATTTTGAAGCCATTTATGAGTAATATATTAACAATGTAAAATACCTCTGGCATTTAGGGTGCTTACTTGAGAAATGATATATTTGAAGATGCAGCAATACTCTGTCAGCGAGTGAACAAGCAAGTTGGAGATATCTTCAGTAATCCAGAAGCAGTACTGGCTAAACTTATTCAGAATGTGTTTGAAATCAAACTACAGGTAACTTCAAACAGTAATGAATTAAATAGTTCTTAGGGCAATGTGTTATTGGTTGTTGTTTTTTTTTTCTACAAGATTTTTCAAATTTATTTTCATTATTTTTAATTATGTGTGCACATGTGCACATGTGTATGTGTGAGTGTGTATGTGTGTGTGCGCGCGTATGCATGTGTGTCTGTATTCATGCGTATGAGTGCAGGTACCCACAGAAGCTAGAGGTGTTAGATTCTCCCTGGAGCTGGAGTTATTGGTAGTTATGAGCCACCTGATGTGGGTGCTGGGAATTGAACTCAGGACCTTTGAAAGATTTTTTAAAATTATTTATTTATTTTTTTGGTTAGCGTTTCAAGAAATGGGTGTCATTATAGCAACTTCATATGTTCTTCTTTGTTCTTTGCCGCTTCCCTGCCCTGTCCCCCTCCTCCTCCAGGAAGTTCCTTTGTTTCCTCATGGAAGTCCCCTTCCGCTTTCACCCTCTTATCTCTTACCTCCTTAAGATCTCTTCCTATCCCTAGCCCCCTTTCTGGTTTACCTACAACATACTCATAGAATTTTAAATCTAGGTTTCAAAGACAAGAAAGAATGTGGTATTTGTGTTTTTATGTTTTGTTTATTTGTTTAACATAATGATCTTGAGAAGTTATACAATTTAATATTTCCTTAACAGAATGTTACTTTAATTTTTAGAGTTTTGTGAAAGATCAGTTAGAAGAATGTAGGAAATCGGATGCTGAGCAGTATCTCAAAAGTCTCTATGATCTATATACCAGGTATGTGGAAACAGGGCTAGCCTGGAACTCACTGTGAAGACCAGGCTGACCTCAAGTTCACCAAGGTCTAACTGCCTCTCCTTGTGAATGCTAGCTTTCACAGCATGTGTGACCATGCCTTGCTGAGGTCTGTTGTTACTTATTAGACGATAACAATACATTTCATGTTCTCTCTCTCTTTTAATAGAAAATGGGAAGTATTCAGGTACTTTATCAGATAGCAGCATCCTGTTTTGCATTAAATTCTTGCCTGTATAGACTGGAGTTACAAAAGAGCAGAATTCTTACTGTACTAGGAAATGACCTTGTTTAAACTGACTTAAGAATTTTATTTGTTATTTGTGAGCTAGTTTTTGTGTTTTTGTTGTTCTTAAGAATTAGTGCAGTTACATTTATACGAAGTCCCTTTGTTTTGGGAGAAAGTTCATCCTAACAACAGCAGCAGCACTCTTCAACAGTGTGAAATAAAAACTTAGAGGTCAGTCCACATGGACAGAGACAGAAATGGTGAATAGACAGTAAAACTCTCCGAATCATGTGGGTACCTTATGGTGAAAGGCTTTAGGACATACCTTAGGCTGCTCTCCATTTTTGCTATTTCTATGTTAGTCATTGCTTCACAGCCTTTTTTCTAGGTTATCTCTACCACTTTATGTCAATTTTCAAAACTATAATATTATTTGTAATTTTTTTCTGTTCCATATATAACTTTATAAGTTGCTCTCTATATCCTAAGTAGTCTCCGAACATTTAAGAAATGATTGTTTGATATAAATCATTAAAGTCCTATTATGAATATATAGGATCTTTAATCTTGCTGCTGTATCTAAAATATATATTAATCTTTTCTCTCTTTTCCATGAAAAGAACCACCAGTCTTTCAAGCAAATTGATGGAGTTTAACTTAGGTACTGATAAACAGACTTTCTTGTCTAAGCTTATCAAGTCCATTTTCATTTCCTATTTGGAGAACTATATTGAAGTGGAGATTGGATATCTGAAAAGCAGAAGTGCTATGATCCTCCAGCGCTATTATGATTCAAAAAACCACCAAAAGAGATCCATTGGCACAGGAGGGTAGGTTTCTAAAAATTAAATATAGTTAACATTAAAAACATTAAGAACATTAAGTTTGGGCGAAGTTAGTAAATATTAACTGTCATTAAGATTTTCTATGAACAGCTCTTCATACTGTATGTGCTATTGACCAAATCCTGCTTTCGAATGACACACTGAAATGACCTAAACTAACATGATTAAAATGTAAATCATATACTTCTCAATCAAAATAATATAAAGATAATACTAGTAATATAAAGAATTCTGTAGCTTAAGTTTCTTTCCAGTGTTAATTATTCTGGGTTATTAAGTATGAATCACATCATTCATTATTGAAGCTGTAAAGAACAGAGCAAATATTTTACATTTTAGGCAGCCCTGAATTGATGAGCTTTTTTGGTCATTTGTACATAAAACTATTAGATTTATACTTTAAAGTCTGAAATAATTTGCATATGAGAAGAAGAGAATTTGCTGTAAAGTTGATGACATTTAGTTGCTCAGATCATTCCCAGATGGGACCTAGCAGATCCTGCAAGGAGGACCAACCTCTATTGGTGTCTTGCAGACTTGTACACTTGTACACCCAGGCTGCTCTTGTTATGATTGGAGGTTATAATAATAAATAAAGATAATATCTGAATGGGTTTATTAAAGGAGTGAAAATCTTGGGCTGGCAGCATGGCTCAGCTGGTAAAAGTGCTTCTGATGCCAGCCTTAATAACCCAAGTTCCATCCTCAGAATCCATGGCAGGAAAACTGGCTCCTCAAAACTGCCTTCTGACCCATGTGCACCTGTACAAATGCATACACACATACCTAATAAATTTTAAAAAGAAAAGTTCTTGACATGTTTTCATGCTAAATCAAAATCTTTTTATTTCAAAAAATAAAAACCTAAAGAGTAATCATAAGACTTCAAAAAATTAGTTTATAGTAGCCTGAGCTATATGTTCTAGTAGCAAAAGTAGTTTGACCTAGAGATGTCAACATAATAAATGTTCTAGGTGATCCCTAGTCACTAAGAAAAGCTCAGTTGTACTTAATAGATCTAGTTTAATATAGTGAAGACATGAGCCATATATTTAAATGGTTGTGTTTTAAAAAGAAGCACTAACATTTTTACGTTTTCTTTGCGTGTAAGACTACTTTTAGTTATTTGTTATTTAGAATAGCTTCTTGAGTTGAAATTCCAAAGCTGTAAAATGTCTTTAAAGACCATAACTTTAGAGACTGGAGACATGGCTCAGTGAGTAAGAGCATTTGCTATTCAGTCATAATGACATGAGTTCACATCCTTAGCACCTATGTAAAAAGCCAGATGTAGCCATATACACAACTATATTGTCAGCACTGGGTGGAGCAAGCAGGCAGGAGGACCCTTAGGGTTTACTGATTGTTAGCCCAGCTTCAGATACAAGAGACCCCTTCTTAAGGGAATAGGGTGAACAGTGATCAAGGTCGGACTTCTGACGTCTTCTTCTGGCTTCTTTGTGAGCAAACAGGTGCATGCACCAGACACACTTGTGCACATACACTCCAAAGCTATCCTTTTTTGATAAAAGTAATTAAAAATGAGTTTTTGTAATTAGCATTTCAGTCTCTTGTTTATTGGCTTATTTTGTTTTTTTTTAATATGCATTAAAGTTGAGAGTGTTTGCAGTTAAAACCTAAATATAGTAAACTTCTTTTTTCATTTGTCTTTTTGATATACTAGTATTCAAGATTTGAAAGAAAGGATTAGACAGCGCACCAACTTACCACTGGGGCCAAGTATTGATACGCATGGGGAGACTTTCCTATCTCAAGAAGTGGTAGTTAACCTTTTACAAGAAACCAAACAAGCCTTTGAAAGATGTCACAGGGTAAGAATAATAAATTGATTTTTAAGCTATAGTTGTGTATTTTAAGTTTTGCCTCATTTATAGAAAGATATAAATGTACTTCCTCATTAGGACCAATTAATTTTTTAATATTAATTTTTAATTGACACAGTTTATACAAATTGCATGTACTTGTAGGTACCATGTGAAGTTTTGATAAAAGTGTACATTGAGTAATATTCAAATCAGGATGAGCATATGTATCCTCAAATATTCATCATTTCTTTGTGGAAAAGCATTCAAAATCTATTCTAGCATTTAAAAATATAGAGTACATTGTTAATTTGTTGTCATCCTACTGGTGTAGTAGAATACCAAATTATTTCTCTTCCCTATTGACCAGCCTTTTCTCATCACTCTCTACCTCTTTCCAATCTCTCCTCAGCTGCTAGTGACCATATTCTACTCTTAATGTCTATGAAATTCCCTTGTTTGGTTTTGGTCTATGAGTGAGATCAGGCAGTATTTGGTAGTGATAAATATTCTTAGTGTTTGTTTGGAAATGTCTCTTACCTCTCAACATGTCTCCAGGCTAGTTTTGCTGGGTATAGTATTCCTGTTGGTTAGCTTTGCTGGGTGTAATATTCCTGTTGGCAGGCTTTTGTTTTTAGGTTTTTGTTTTGCTTTGTTTAACTTCTTTCTTCCTTCTTCAATATGTGAATATCTCATCTCAGTCTCTTCTGGATGTTAAAGTTCTGCAATTCTCCAATTGAGTTATGAGTGACTGAGGGGAATTAAAAAAAAAAAAAAAGACTCCGATACATACTACTGGAAGGCAACAAAAAAGCCAAATTTCACCTCTAAGGACAGGTGTACACTATCGATCCCTTTACATGTACATGCTATTTGTTCCCTTTTTTTCTTGTTTCTTTCTGAATCTTATCTTTAACCTTTGACTTGGTTATAATGGATCTTGAAGTATAAACTCTCCATTCTTACTTTCCTGTCCTTCTTGAACCCTAGTAGCCCCCAAATTTTCTCTTTTAATGCTTTCCTGTAGTTCCTACAATCTAGATATTCTTACTCCTTTTTTCTTTTCCTTATATGTATACTTAAAATAGTCTGGTTTGGGAGATAGCTGATTCTTCTGTTTCTGCCATTGATGCTTCTATTACATTTTTCATTCTACTTACCATGCTTTTAGCTCCAGGATGTTTTGGTTTTATAAATTATTTCAACTTTCTTTGGCAAATTGCAGAATTATTTGCATATATTTTCTTGAGGTTCCTAGAATTTCTTTAAAACATTTACTTTGAGTTTTTTGTCTTGAGAGATTACACACTTTGTGTGGTTCTGATGCCTTACTTTGTTCATTATTGGGACCCTGAAACCTCTGGGTGCTTGTTAGCCTGCAGCAGTGTCTGCATATTGGATGTTTAGATGTTTATTACCATCATAGTAATCTGCCCTTGTTTTGTTTTATACTCATTGTTCCACAATAATCTGTTTATTATTTTCACCAAGACCTTGGTCACTGTCTTGTTTTAGCACTAGATGGCACCCTGAGTCTAGATTTTTGCCAACTCTGTGGTTCTCTTGCTGTCATTATTTCAACACTAGAGAGTGCCTTCATCCTGAGTCTGTCACAAATCCACAGTCACCCTATAAAGCGGACATTGGCTTGATAGCAGGAAAGACCTAGACATTAGGAGCTCCATAGAAAGGTAGATAATGCTGGTTATGCATCTTTCTACTGAGAGCCAAGGTAGGCCCAAAAGCTGTTTCTACAGTTATTGACCTGTGTTCAGCACTTCAGGGTTCTTGCCCAGCACTCCGCAGCCTTACTATGGGAGGTCTGTTTTATACCTCTGGAGAAATGATTTGCATCCATCTCTCTTCTTTTTTCAAATGAAGTTACTCTGTCTTTGCTGTCACTGATGCCGTAATACTTGGTCTTACCCAGAGCTCATAGTCCATCAGAATGAGTGCAGCACAGAGATAGGACAAAGGCCCACACTGTTGTGGTCTGCACAGAACTATGGTCTGTTTGTGGCCTGAGACCTCTGCAGGTCTGGGGGTGCTGTGGCTTGCCCACTCAGACTGTAGTTTCCACCTGGTACTAGGACAGGTTTAAAGGTTCCATCTGTGGGCTAGGCTCAAGAGAGGGGCTCTTGTGTTCTACCTTGTGTTAACTTTTACCATGGAAGGCCTGGCATTCAGTTCTGAGGAAAACTGTGTGCTTAGTTTCCTGTCCTTCCTTTAGCAGATGAAGTCTTTTACACATTGTGTTGTTCAGGTCTTGAGTAGCATGGTAAAAATGATCTCTTGGTTGTCATGACTCATCCCTAAGCTGACCTGTGACTGAGACTTGTGGCTGAAGGACCTGGGATTGTCCTAGAGGTTTACTCAAGGCCCAAGCTGAAGATGATAGTGGTGTGGCCTGAGCACAAGTCTGTCTTGTTGCACATTTCTGCTTAGCACTGAGGCCAGTCCAGAGGCTCCATCCATAGACATTGGCTTGGGGCAGTAGTAGTGAGACTTTGCCTGTTACTCTATTTTATAACATGTTTTAATAGCTAATCTAGATACTTCAAGTATTATATATTAATTCATTTAATCATCATAAAGACCCACTGAGATGATTCTTATACTTTTATAGTGAAAACCATAGCTCTTAAATACTGGAATTAAGAACTGAGGAAAACTTAGTATTTTACTTACATGCATATATATCATTTATGCATTTTGAATGTCAATAAATTAATATACAAATTGGTAGGAATATTCAAAGATATACATATATAACAAAGTATAAATTACATATTAATAGGAAAATAAAATAGGAATGATGCCATTTAATTTTTATTAAGGTGGTATAAATTAAGAACTATGATATTGTTATGTGTTGGTAACAAAGTGAGGTAAAAAACACTTTGATATACTACCAATGACTTTGAAAATTGTTACAGTGAGGACTGGGACTGCAGCTCAGTGTTAGAGTGTCTAGCATGTGAGACTCTAGGTTCATTCCTTAGTAATGCCGAGGGTTGGGGGGAATTGCAATAGTTACTTGGAAGAATAATTTGTCAAGTTTTTAAAAATTCTTATTTGCATGTGGTAATCTAATTACAGCATTCTTTATTATGACAAAAATAGAAGTAAGCACATGAAAAAGAGAGAACTAATGGCATTGTTCACACACTAGAAAACTATATCAATTTAAACGAATCAGCTAGAATTACACCAATCAGCATGAATTAATCTCAAAAATACTTGGCAGTGGTGTGGTCATAGGGTGTTTCTTCTTGAGAAACAACTAGACTAGTAGAATGTGCAGTGCTAGCTTAGGCTCTTTTTTTTTCTGTCTTTTTTTTTTTTTTGAGACAGGGTTTCTCTGTGTAGTTTTGGTGCCTGTCCTGGATTTCGCTCTGTAGCCCAGGCTGGCCTTGAACTCACAGAGATCTGCCTGCCTCTGCCTCCCGAGTGCTGGGATTAAAGGCATTAGCTTCACACTGGGCATCTTTTCATGTGTTTGTCATCTGGACATCCTCTTTAATGAAGTGTTTTATTCATCTTTAGTGCATTTTTAAAGCCGGGTTATCTTTTGAACACTTTTTAAGTTCTATAATCTGGTTTATAGTTTGTTAATCAGATATATGATTTTGCAATTTAATATTTCAAAGTATAGAAGTTCTTAATTTAGATAAAATGCATTTTAACACATCTGTTGTGAATGGTACTTTTTTGTATTGCAGGTACATCTCTGTGGAACTAAGAGTTACAGGAATTGCCTTTTAGATTTTTTTTGTAGTTTTATAATCTGCAGTTTTGCTTATCAAGCCTATAGTCAGCTCTGAAGTAATTTAGGAATCTCATATAATCTCATATAATCATGTATGGATTGATGTTTATATTTTTTATTATTTATTGAAGACTTCTTTCTCCAAAAAATTACTTTCTACTTTGGTTGAAATCATTTGACTGCTTATTTATGGTTTGTTTTAATCTGTTCTGTACCATGTATCTTTCATGCCAATATCATGCTGTTTTAACTGTAATGGCACAGGAGGCCTTGAGTCAGGGAGTATGTCCTTTGACATTTCCATATAGACCATTTTGTATTTCATATATGTCTAATAGCTTATTAGTTTCTATCATGGAAAAGTCTGGTTTTGATTGGAATGACAGTGAATCTTTGATTCTATTTGGGAAGAATTGATATATTTTTTATTACTATAATATAAAAGCATTTTCAGTTTGGCAGGCCTATAATCCCAGCACAAGGGAGACTGAGGCTAAAGGATTCTATGAGTTCAAGGCCAGTCAGGCTACATTGTGAGTTATAGGCTAGCTTGGTCTACAAAGTGAAACCTTGTCTCAAAAAAACAAAAAGTTAAATGTAATTTTTAAACTTATTTAATATCAAGTTTAACTTGGTATGTAGAAGTGTATAGTTGGGTCTTTACATGTTAAGTTTACTATTCTATAACGTTTTTTAGAATTTGTTAGACCTTCTACATAGACTGTTACGTTATTTTTACCATTAAGAAAGCTTTACTGACTTCTTTCCATATCGATGCGTGTTGTTGTTGTTGTTGTTGTTGTTGTTGTTGTTCTTGTGCCTTGTTGCTCTGGCTAGACTTCCAGTACAGTGTGGAATGGAAATACATGCAGAGAACAAACACTTGTTATTACACCTGGCCATTGGAGTACAGCATTTTGTCTTTGACCACTAAATGTGATGGGGACTGTAGGTTTTTCATGAATACTATCTTTTAACTTGAGGAAAGTCTTTTTTTTTTTTTCCATTTATTTATTTTTATTGTATGAGCATTGATTTTGGTGTTTGCCTTCATGCATATCTGTGTGAGGATGTTAGATCCTCTGGAACTAGAGTTATAGACAGTTGTAAGCTGCTGTCTGGGGCCTGGGAATTGAACTTGAGTCCTCTGGAAAAGCAGCCCGCATTCTTAACTGCTGAACCATTTCTCCAGCAAGATATGTATACTGGTTTATTAAAGTGACATATTAAGTTTAAGTATTATTAGATCCCAGTACTTGGGAAGTAGAGGTGGGAGATCTCGAGTTCAGGGTTATCGTTGGCTGCATGATGAGTTTGACTGAAGCCAGCCTTGGCCACAGGAGACTGTATCACACAGATAAACAAACAAATGAAATAAAACAAAAGATTTTTTGTTACATTTTATTAAGTGTTTTCTTTTTTTCTTTTAGGAGAATCATGTTAACCGTGCATTCCTTTAATAAATCCTGGTTGGTCATCACTGGACATTTTCTTATTGTCCTACTTATACATTGTTGGATAGGGTTGCCAAATTAAAAAAACAAACAAACAACAAAAAAACCCAGAAACAAAACTTTTTTTTTTTGTTTTTAACTGCCTTTGTTTATTGTGTCAGGGCACACATTTTGGAGGTCAGAGGAAAACTTGAGGAAGTGGGTTCTCTGTCTACAAAGTAGCTTCCAGGAATTGAATTCATGTTATCAGGCTTGGCAGCAAACTACTCTCTGAGCCATCTTGCTGGCCCATATGCACTAAATTTTGTCAAGAATTTTTGCATCAGTGTTTATGAAAGATATTAGCCCTTAATGTCTGTGTGTTATTTTTAATAATGAAGGTAATGATGTACCCATAGGATGATATGCTAAGTACTTCTGCCTCCCCTTCCAATTGTTTGTGGATTTAGATGATGGTCTTTCTGTCTTAAACGTTTGCCATAACTCACAAGGAAAGTTACTTGGGGCTGTGGTTTTCTTTGTAAGGATTTTTAACTAAAAATTCAGCCTACTTAATGTATGCAGAAATGCTCAGGTAATATAATTTTAAGTGAGTTTTGGCAGTTTTGTTTGTTTTTAAGACAGGTTCTTACTATGTAGACCAGGCTGACCTCAACTCACAGAGATTCATCCACCTGCTTCTCCCTATCTGTTACTGGGATTAAAGGTGCACTACATCAATACATCAGCCTATTTGTGTCTTTTAAAGACTTTCATTTATCACCAAAATTATATTATTGGGATAAAGTTATTCATGACCTTTTTCTTACTGTCTTATAACTTTTTGTAGAAACTGTTGTAATAATTGCCTATTTTATTCCCAATGTCAGTAATTTGTTTCCCAAATTTTTTTCCAAACAAATCTTGATAAAGGTATATTATTTTTACTGATTTTCCCCCAAGAACCACTTTTTGGTTTCATTAATATTTCTTTCTCTCTCTCTCTCTCTCTCTCTCTCTCTCTCTCTCTCTCTCTCTCTGTCCTTAAATATCTCTGATTTTTGTTCTTGTTTTGTTTGTTTTTTTTTTCAAGACAGACCTGCTCTGTGTAGCCCTGTGTGTCCTGGAACTCACTCTGTAGACCAGGCTGGCCTCAAACTCAGAGATCCACCTGCCTCTGCCTCCCGAGTGCTGGGATTAAAGGTGTGCACCACCACCGCTCTGATTTCTGTTCTTTATTGTTTCCTTCCTTCAACGTAGGCTCTATATGCCCCTTTCCTAGTTGTTTTTTGTCTTTGGTTTTTTTATGTAAAAGCTGAGTTTGTTGACCTTTTCCAGTGTGTGCATTTACTTACCTTATTCTCAAGTACTGCATTCACTGAAACTAAGTTTTTTAGTATTTTAATTCATTTCAAAATACTCTTTAATTTCTCTTTGATTTTTTTTCTTGCCCTAGAGTGATTGTGAAGTTGTGTTATTTGGATTTTAGATTTTATACCATTATAGTTAGTGGGCAAACTTTGCATTATGATGTCAATCCTTTTTAAATTTATTGAGATGCAACGAACAGCCCATATTGATGGTTTTCTGTATACATGAGAGAATGTGTATCTTCACATTGTTGGCTGAGTGTTCTATAAATGTCAGATCTTATTCGTTGATGTCTTCTTTAATTTTTTTTATCAGTTTTCTGTTTATTCTATATGTTATGCATGGATTTGGGGCTGTAAGCAGGAGAAAGGTGAGAACTTAGGCTTAGTTTTTATGATTTGTGATGGAGGTAAGGGCACCTGTTGAGCAGAAAAGAAGTACAGAGATTGGTAAGAGTGAAAGGTTGGCGTAGCGATTAAGAAGTCAGTACCAAATGGGGATGTTGAATCACTGGGGCTTTAAAGTGGTTTATGGAATTCTATATAAAAGTTATATGTCAGGCTCTCATTATTACATTAGGGTTGAGTGTCCTTGATTTGAAAATACAGAATCTTTCACACTCCAAAATATAAAATTCTTGATCACTAATATGGTGGCACATTGGAAAGTTCTACTCATGGCCTTAAGGTTAGGTTTTAGTAAAAAAATACTGTATTAAGTTGTCTTTGGACTGTTTATATAAGGTATTTATAAAACAAATGAATTTTATGATTAGACTTGAGTCTCTTAAGATACCTCATTATTTCAAAATATTTCAAAATCCCAGGAAGTCCAAAATCTCTAGTTCTAGGCCTAACTCTTTTGCATAAGGAATTCTCACCTGTAGCATTACCTTGAAAGTCATGTGAATAGATACTGCAAGTAACTTTGACAGAGGCAGAAAGCAATTTATAATTAATAGAAAGCAGTTCAAAGAAGTTGAGAATAATTTCCTTTTAAGAACAATTCATTTTTCTCAACATAACTACAAATAATTCTTTAGTCTAGCAGCAGTAACATCAAAGTGAAAATTGTGAGCTTAGTGCAAATCAAGTTCTGTGTTACAAACACTTTGCAATTTTCCTATTTTATTCGAACCTTAAGACTAAAGTGAAATACTGTCAATGTTAGACCATCTTATAAATGAAGAAAATGAGACTTAGGGAAGCTCAGTAATGTTCTAAAGACTTGCTCCACCAGATGTGATGAGTTCAAATTTGATTTCTTATATTTTACTATGAATATTAATTGATTTCATATCCTGATTCCATGAGAATCTTTACAGTTTTGTTTTGAGTTTTACTAGAACAACCCTCTTTGTAGTGGCTCTCAAACTTCTTCGACTGTGATCACCATAGTTAAAAATGCATCTCACATGGAAGCAGAGTATGCACACACGTGTGTGTGTGTGTGTGTGTGTGTGTGTGTGTGTGTGTCTGTCTGTCTGTCTGTCTGTCTGTCTGTCTGTGTCTCTTGAAAGTATAATTGGATTTCACTCATGGATTACATACAATCTAGATTTGAAAAAACACTGCTCTAGATCAGGAGAGTTACAGACCAATCCAGAGCATTATAACTGTTTTGTGGACAGTGAGAGGGGAACACTGACATTTTGTTACCTGAAATAGTGTTCTACACAAAAAGGATTGCTTTATTAAGAGTTGGCTTTTTAAAAATATAGATTTGAAGAGTAATACTGTTTTTGCTTGTTTTTAAAGCTTTCTGATCCTTCTGATTTACCAAGGAATGCCTTTAGAATTTTTACCATTCTTGTGGAATTTTTATGTATTGAGCATATTGATTATGCTTTAGAAACGGGGCTTGCTGGTAAGTATACTTATACTATACTTTCTTTTTAAACACCTTTGGTCCTGTTTGGTTGACCAGTACTCTTAATGCTGTTTTGTATATGACTTCTATGTGATAAATTCGGTTCAATACAATGTATTTAGAGCTTATATAATACTAGGATGTGTGAGGTGCTGGAAACTAAACATAGGCATAATTCTCTCATATTTTTTACATCCAGTGGAGTAAGGCCATAGACTACAAAACTCAGTACAATATATTGGCAGAATTTATAACAATGCTCTATGCTGTAAAATGTCAAGAAGCATACATAGAGATAAGAATAATTCTGCTTAGGAATTAAGTAATGAAATTTAGAGAGAAAATATTCAAAAATAAATTTGGAAAGGAATAAATTTATATTAAATTTTTTGGCCTCGTTCTTTTGGGTTTACTACCTGACCCCGTGACCTGTTAAGTGAGTATCTCAGATTTAACATTTCAAAAATGAAACTCTTCAGCTAGGCATGGTGGTTCACGCCTGCAATCCCAGCATGCAGGAGGCCAAGGCAGAGGTCACTATTAATTTGAGGTCAACCTAGACTATATAATGATTTCTGAATAACCTAAAATAACAAAGCAAACAAATTGTCTTCCTCCAACACTGTTCTCCCAAGATTTTAAGGAAGTAGTTATTTACCAAACCCAGAAAGTGCTTAACCTTCCTGTTTTCATTGCTGATAGCCAGCCAGTTCATCAGCAAATCCTGTCAGTATACATCCAAATATAGCTTGTTTATCTACTTTGCTTCATCCACTGATGTAACCCCACCTTAAACATTGTCATCTCCTAACTGGTTCCTGTGTCCATTCTTGCATTCCTAAGTTACTGTGTAATAGCCAGCTTAATTCTTATTTTCTTGTTGAAGACTCCTTAGTGGTTATTACTCTTGAGCGCGATCTGTGGTGTGCTTCCACGTGTTCCTCACTATGCTTCATTTGCCTTGGCTCTTTACACTTGTCTTTTAACCTGACCTCAGCTAAGATGTCACCTTTTCAGAGACACTTGTGCTGATCACCTCACATGAAGTAGTGCTCCTGTTGCAGCGTAGTTATCCATTATTCATTATTGAATTTACTTTTTATAATAATACCACAATGACATTTCTGTTTGTTAATGTCTGTTTCCTGTCAGTATTCATTCATTTAGCACATATTTTTTACGTGCTTAATCATGGGTTCATATTCTTGTAAAAATAATAGACAACTTATTAGGAAGTACGGTAAAATCCAAACTGGATAAGGGGTAGAGAATTCTATTGGGGAAGCAGAGTGAAGGATTTACAGGCAGAAGTTCTTTTTCTTTTACATTATTTAGTATTTATTGTGTGTGTTCACACATGTAGAAGTCAGAGGACAACTTGCAGGAGTTGGTCCTCTCTTTCCACCGTATTTGTTCCAGGGATCGAACTCATGTGGTCAGGCTTGGCAGCAAGTGCCTTTACCCACTGAGCCATCTCGCCAGCCCCCCCAAAAGCTTTTTATGAAAGGGTAGTCAGAGAAGGCCTCTGAGAAGACACATGAATCAGAGAGCTCATTAAAGTGGTGAGTAAACTAAACATTTGGAATAAAACTATTGTAAGTAGAGACAACAGCTTATAAGTTCTTAAGGGTTGGAATCTCAGTTTGTTCAGTATCCCTACCCCCAGCATTATACTCCGGCATGTAGAAAGCATTTACAGTTCAACACCATCCTAGAAACCTTTAGTAATGAACCAAATTTAGCCATAAATTAGTCACTTTGGCATGACTCCAGTTTATTACCTTCATAAGCAACAATGTAACGGTGTATTTTAACTTAATTATAGCAAACTATTGACATCAAATATTTAACCCATGCTGGCAGTAAATGACTTAGTATGGTCATCTGTATTGAAATGATTTAAATCTTCAAAAGTGTGGTAACTACAGAAGATATTAAATAAGAATAAGGACCAGCAAAATGCCCCAGCAGTAAAATTGCTTGCGGCCAAGCCTGACAGCCTGAGTTCAGTACCATGGTGGAAGGAGATAACTGACTCCTGAGTGTTGTCTTCTGACTAATACACACGTCTCACACACACACACTCAAATAAATTGTTCATTAAAAAAGATGATAAAGTAATGTGAATTTAAATCTGATATGAAGGATTTATTGTTTATCTAGTATGGAAAGCTTCCTATTCATTTTACTAGCAGTATTCTGAACTTGGAAATGTTTAGGAAAATTTCATTTGGATGGGGAATATTCCTCATATAGTTAGTATTCTTGGTCATTGTTTTTAATGATTACATAAAATTCAGCCAGGTGATAAGAAATAATGCTGGAGTAGCATTGTAGAGTTTACTCTTTTTAGGTAAAATCCCAAGTCAAGCATATTATGTATACATATTTTAAAATAATTTTCATTACTTAAATCTTTAATTTAAAACTTATTTTAAATTATTTATTATTTATTTTAAATTAATTTACCGTTTTTCCTGAGAGGCTTGTTCCCTACAATTTCTGCTGCTTTTAGCTTATATGTGTATATCAGTTTTTATATATGCTACTAAATATTCTTCAAATTTTTTTATATTTTATTGCTTAAAAACATTCATGAGTACTGTCTTAATTTCCATGTCTTATTGTGATTAGTGTTTTCTACATGTGCTTCAGTTTATTATGTTTGTGTTGGCACCTTTAATTTTCCTACCACCTGATTGTTTCTTTTGTATAAAACAACACCTTTGTTTTCCAATTGTAAAGTTGAAGAATCATCATATAAAGAACTCTATAAGGTTATATATTATCATTAACTGTGGGTGTTTTTCTTAGTCTAGTCTTAACTGGATAGAAACACAGGCAACTAGAGCTAAAAAGAATAAGGAACCTTGAGTCCATGAGTTACTCTTTATGAAAGGAGGAGACAGATCCAGAGGGGTTTCAGTTCCACCTTTTGGTGTCAGAATGTGTTTGATGACCACACAGAATAGCAGGAAATGTTGAAGAAACACGTCTCTGAGGTGATGAGATTTTGGATATTTTTGAGGACAGAGTAGAGACCATGATGAGTGCAGTGTGTCATTGACAAGAGTCTATGTAGGGTAGAGGGTAAAAACTGAAGTAGAAGACCACAAGGAAAACACTTAACTGTCAGAGGGAGGGAGGCCTGTTAGAAGGAAGATGGTTGGATGTGTCCATGAGACATGGTTGGAGGTTTGGGGAAAGAAAAAGGTAGAGCCCAGGCACTTTGTTGATTCATTTCCGTTTATCTAAATGAACCATGAGGATGATTAACTTTGGGTTATAAAAATAGCTTTGGATGAATTTTGTTAAGCTGTTTAACAAAATCTCTGTAGAACCATTGCTGATTTATTAAATGTCAGTTACTTTTATTCGTGTGGTATATATAAAATCATTCTTTTGCCCAGTGTTTTTCAAGGTTGCTTCTCACTTATCTGTGCCTTCCAATTTTAGGAATTCCATCATCAGATTCTAGGAATGCAAATCTCTATTTTTTGGATGTTGTACAACAGGCCAATACTATTTTTCATCTTTTTGACAAACAGTTTAATGATCACCTTATGCCACTAATAAGGTTAGTTGCATTGTCATACTTTCATTGGTATTTCAATGAGTATTATATTTTTATTATTTTTTAAAATAATACATGTTCATGAAAACATCAAATAGAACAGGAGGTTTGAAATAAGTCTTTTCTTCTTTCCTTGAATTCCTTGAATTCTTGTTTTCTCTTCCCACTGTGCTGTTAATTTTGATATATTTGAAAAGTTTCTAACTATCATTACCAAAATTGGAAATCTAACATGAAAAAGGCCTTCCAGCCTGGTGCAGCTAGGTACCAGGCATGGTGGTGCACACCTGTACTCTTAGCTGCTCAGGAGGCTGAGGCAGGAGGATCTCAAGTTTGAGACAGTCTCGTCAACATAATGATTTCAAAGTCAGCTTGGACAACCAAGACCCAGTCTCAAAAGATGGTTTTTTGTTTGTTTGTTTTTGTTTTTTGTTTTCTTTTTTCTCTTTTTTTCCCAAGGGCTGAGGATAGGAGGGATATTTAGGGGAGTTTTCAGGGTAAAGGGACTAGAGAAATTATGTAATTATGTTATACTATCAAAAAGAAAATTAAAAAGTTCTTTTTTAAAGTTAAGGATGTAGCTCAGTGGTAGATCTTGCTTTAGTATCTGCAAGGTCCTGGGCTCACTCCCAAGTAACACACACACACACACACACACACACACACACACACACACACAC
>CABHPR010113247.1:0-13996 GCA_902168415.1 Peromyscus melanophrys | reverse complement strand
ACACACACACACACACACACACACACACACACACACACACACACCCCAGTAGACACAATACACTCGTTACAAAGACATACAAGAAACGTGAAGAACAAATTTTAATAAAGCGTCAAGATTTGGTTCATGTCTTCATATCAATTTATATGGACTTCTAAAGCATTTGAAAATTAAATGGAGTAATATATAATGTTACATGTTGCTAAAGTTGTCTCATTAGCACTAGTATCTGTGCAGGAAATGTTCAGATAAATGATAGAGTTTGATAGTTTGGTTTTTTTTTAAACAGTGCTATGACATGTCTAGACTAGAAACAAGCTCACAGATCATTTGTGATTCCTGAATCATACTTGGAAAGGAAATGTACTCTTTTGCTGTGTAACCCAGGCAGGTATTACAGACATGAGCCACCAAGCCCAGCTTAGGAAGTTTTCTTGATTTACTTTGCAAAGAGCTGTTATGTCACATAACAGAGAATTCACAGGTGTTGTGTATTCCCTAATATTTTAATAGAATTGAGAAGCTGACAATTATTATTAGGTTTTGTGTCTTTTTAGTTAAAAAAGCTAAATGAAACTGGATTTACTTACTACTGCCCACATTTTTATTGGTAGGATTAATTATATTCTTAAGAGTTTGGTGAAGTCTGTGACTTTTCTTACTATTATACCAGATATTTAGATACAGAGGAAACTAGTTTCAAAATTTCAAAGCTACATGGTGATGTTAAGTGCTATCTCCTCAGATATCAGAATAACAAGTCTGTCTTTGCTTTGCTCTTAATGGGTTAATTTTTCTAGTGTGAATGAATTGGGTATGCTAATGTACATAATTGTATGTAATGATTTATTTTGTAATTATTGGGTATGTGAGCAAATGAAAATAATAGGTGTTAGAATGTATTTACAAATATGTATTCATGATGTTCAGATTAGAAACTTAGAAAGTAGGTTATTAACTGGAGTTTGTTTTCCTCTTTAATAAACAATAGCTCTTCTCCTAAATTATCTGAATGCCTTCAGAAAAAAAAAGAGATAATTGAGCAGATGGAGATGAAATTGGATACTGGCATCGATAGGCAAGTTAACTGTTTTTCTCTCTTTTTTCCCCTGCATTTTTAAAAATTGTAGAAGTGCATTTGCATTGCAGCATGAACATTGTTTATTTTTACTCTTCTGGCTGTAAAGTTGATACTTTAACATATTGTTCTTATTTTTAGGAGAATGTTATTTTTATTAATTCCCATGGTGTTTTTTGTTTTGTTTTGTTTTGAAAGTCAGTGTGCTTAGATATACTTTCAAGTCAAAACAGTTAGAAATGCTTTTTAAACCCCATTCCTCTGTAGCACACTTGTACAAGCTACAAATTCCTTTGAAAAATGAGATGCGGGGCTGGGATGTAGTCTAGGGGTGAGGGTACTTTAGTGTGTGAGAAGCCCTTGGTTCAATCCTTAGTGCTGCTAAAACAACAAAGGTATGCAGTGTTTATTGTTATATTTCCATTGAGTGTGTTCTGACTTATCTATGAAATATTTTAATAGTTGTACTGGTTTTGTACATGTAACTTCTGTTGAGTGAATTTTAAAACTTTTTATATTATTTACTGAAGACTATAAATACTGTTACTTTCCAGGTTTCTGTTTTCAGATGATGGTGGTCTTATATTGATTGAAAATTAGTATAGCTCCCTGTTATCAAGTATTTGCCATATATCAGGCACAGTACAAGGACCATGATCTTTAATCTCACCATCTTTTGTTGGTCTACTGTCATTTTGTAACTTGACCTCATTATTGTTGTGCTTAATTATGTGGTCTGTCCCTTAAATTTAACCTAAAACTTATAATTTTGACCACTCTGCTTGCAGCCACTAAACTCTAAATTAGTGTAGTCTGTTTTATTTCCATAAGCTTACTGTTGGAGAATATCACACAAGTTAGATATTATTGGTATCTTCTAACCAGTGCCTTTATTTCTCAGCTGGGATTTAGTGCACTTGTTCATCTTCCTGATTGTCCTTTGACTGTGGGACTCAATGTGCCTGCTACCACAGCCATTCTTTTGAAGCCTGTTATCTTCCACTTTCCATAAGATTCTCTATGTATGGCTTTGCCTTCGAAGAGCCTTAGTTAGGAAGTAACTATTGGTAGATTGCAAAGATCTTTTCATGGGAGAAGATGGTAAAACCAGGAGCTCTTTGATATCAAGTCATAAAATGACTTTTTTTTTCTAAATTCTAGTTTACCAATACCAAAGTGTTTTGTAATGATAGGAAATTAAATAATTTAACTTAATTTGGTATAATACAAAGGTTAAATTGAGTAAGTTAAATGTGTCATATATTTTGTGTTCTCAATCTTTAGGACATTAAATTGTATGATTGGACAGATGAAGCATATCTTGGCTGCAGAACAAAAGAAAACGGATTTTAAGCCAGAAGATGAAAACAATGTTTTGATTCAGTATACTAATGTGAGTGGAGCTATTCAGTTTGCTAATATATTATCTTCTTTATTAAAGCTTGAACAATCATTAGTGTGCATAATTGTGCTTTAAGTTTTTTCTCTTATACTTGGAAATTGAAAAACTATTTTTCTTTGCTAAGCTGATACACATATCTGTATAATAAGTGTAGAAAAACTTTTACAGGCATGTGTAAAAGTCTGTGCTTATGTAAGAAAACAAGTTGAGAAGATTAAAAATTCCATGGATGGGAAGAACGTGGACACAGTTCTGATGGAACTTGGAGTACGTTTTCATCGGCTCATTTATGAGCATCTTCAACAATATTCCTATAGTTGTATGGGTGGCATGTTAGCAATTTGCGACGTAGCTGAATATAGAAAATGTGCCAAAGACTTCAAGGTACGTTTAAACAAATATCGAGCTTGCAAGCCGTACCATTAAAAACCTGTACTGATTTGTTAAGAAGTGTGTGATTTCATTGACATCATAAGGAGAGCTCTGATACAGCTTACCTAAAGGCAGCTATTCCAGTTATATTTCAATATTAGCACCCCCAGGGGTTTTATTTTAGTTAAGGTCATATTTCAGCACATTCCATCCAGGTACCTTTTAACATTCATGAAAAATTATGGTTATGTCACACATTAGGAAAATATTCTTTTTCCATGTGTTCCTCTAAAATCAATTTTCTTTCGTATTTAAGTTATTTTTAGAGGTGCTATGCTAATGATAAGTAGTTATAGTGTATCAAATTACAAATTATTGAGAAAATTGAATAATATGGATCTTTTCAAAGATTATTAAGAGTTTTAACTATGGGAACCTTTGAGATTTAGCTCTTCAGAAGCTTTAAAAATTCTAACATATGGAACGTCTCCCATACAACCAGTATGTGAGAAGAATTTGCAGAACTCACTAGGAAGTACGTTGTTCTGGTTCAATGCTTTTCTTTTCCTTTCTCAATTCAGATTCCAATGGTATTACATCTTTTTGACACTCTGCATGCACTTTGCAATCTCCTGGTCGTTGCTCCAGATAACTTAAAGCAAGTCTGCTCAGGAGAACAACTTGCCAGTCTGGACAAGAACATCCTTCACTCCTTCGTACAACTTCGTGCTGACTATAGATCTGCCCGCCTAGCTCGACACTTCAGCTGAGTTGAAGTCACAAAGGAAATGTGTTATATTTCAGAAGGCCTCGGGTGATAGAAGCACAGGAGATTCCTTATGACACAGCCAATGTTTTACGTGAAAAAAATGACTGGAAGAAAGCAGCAGCCATACTTACCCAGGAATTTCATTGAAAGTTGGACACCATTAGCTATATTTTGCTTTTTATCTTTTCCCTGTTACATTGAATTCCATACTTTAATTTATAAATTTCAAATTCTATAAACCTATACGTGACTGTTATAATCCTGAAAAACGTTGGTGTGAGAAGATGAATGAATTTCACCAGTGTTCTGGTTCTTGATCTTTAACGCATTCTCTCTGGAAACCCTACCATTCCTGTTTTGATTAAAGTAGGTGAAGTGCAGTAAAACTATACTTCTTATTTATCAGTTCTTCAGTTAACTTTTTAGCACCGGTGATTGTTAATTAAGTTATTAGATTTCCCTAAAGAACTTGTAACAACTCAAAAAGACCACAGTTGAGCATCATTTCTATAGGTGGCTGGGGGGCTTTTCCTGAGGTACAGCAGTACTAGTCCAGGGAAAATGTTATGAACTGTGTTAAGTAGATGGTAGGAACAAATCAGAATATATCTGCTTTCTGGGTAAAACTTCAAGTTTACTATTTCTTATTTGATAAATAGATTTAAGCCAATTAATTAGTAAGAAATTAATGAAACTACCTTATTTTATATTTAGCTTAAGGTGAAATACTTTAAAGGACCATGTTTTTTATTTTAATACTCTGAGTAAAAAAGTGACTTATAGTGTAAACGGTATTTATGAGAAATAGCAACATGTTTAGCAACAATGCATTCAGTCCCTTAAGACCAACCTTGAATGAAATGGGGTGGCTAAACATGCAGTAGTCTTCTATTTTAAGAGGAATTGAGAATTTTGGGTAATAAATATTATATATTCCAAGTTTGGAGGCAAGCTCACAGCAAAAGCCTGCTTTTCAGTTCTGAAGATTCTTTCATTGTCCATTTTCAAGGCATTTCTGAAGTTATTCCTACTTGGATATTATTGATTGAATTGGCTTAATATGGTACAATAATAAAGCACTCACAAAAGTTTAAACATTAGATAAAAATTTAGAAAGGCCATTGCTCTGTAAACCCTATTAACTTACTCTGTGAGAATGCATTCTAAGTTTGTATAGTCCACTACATTGTTCACGGTCTTCTAGGACCCAGGCGAGCTGTGATATTCAGTTCATGTGAGAATGCATTCTAAGTTTGTATAGTCCACTACATTGTTCACGGTCTTCTAGGACCCAGGCGAGCTGTGATATTCAGTTCATTCATACCATTGTTTTCTCTTAGTGTAGGTTTGGCCTAACTTGGGGTGAATTGTTTATTTCTTCTGAGAACCTCACTCTGAATAGTTATCAACATTACCAACTGTCTAACCCAGAATTAGCTACTGTACAAGTTGACTGTATTTCCATTTTCTGTTTAGCCCAGCGTTACAAAGGTAAGCAAGGGCAATGAGCATGCCAACTTTTGTCACTTTTATAGGGCATTGTGGCAGTTTTAGAGGCTTTCCAGAAAACAGTCCTTAGACCAGGGAGAGCCAGAACAGGTCTGGATACTAGAAAAGATCTATACTTGTACTGTTGCCACTTTAGAAAGTACTGATGTGAATTCAAATTATACCTCTGTTACTTCAAGCCAACAGTTTTCAGGCAGTAGTTTTACTGGCCATTTGAACTCTTTGTACAGTGTCAATTTGTAAAAAAAAAAAAAAAAAAAAGAAGAAGAAAAAAAAATCAAAACATGAGATAACATTTTAAGACTTCCAAATCAGAGAAGCACTTCAAATTATTTTGTTTGAATTAATTAATTTTTAAAAATGTAAAGCAGTTAATTGTTTAGATATTTTGTTAATTATTATTTCCATGCTTGAGTTCTGTGCAATATTTTCCATTATGTCCGCTGACAGGACAAAGAAAATTCAAAGTGAATACCTTATTTAGAAGTGTTAACTTTCATGCTCAATAAACAAATTCCCTGCAATTGTTTTTTTTATTTCACCCAATTTTTACATTTTTAAGAACATCTATAATAAATTATATATTTGATTTTTTTTTTACTAAAAGTATTCCTTATTTTTCATAGTTTAGATTTTTCCCTTTTTTAGCAGAAAGGAACATGACTATATAATCAAGATTTAAAAATCTAACTAGAATAGGGTGTTTCTCTAAAGAAATAAAAATATGTGTTGTATAAACCAGTATACATTCTTTGCATTTCACTCTTAAAGTATTTACATATATGGGCATCATAAGATTTAGTTCAAAATGTATAACTCAAAAAAGATTGTCAATAGATAAAATGCTTTTATACATACATGGGAAGTTTTTAGTTAGACATAATGGAGCTTAATAAATTTTACCAAAATTTAAATAAGAATCTTTATACTATCCCACAGTTCTGTGTGAACTACACATAATATTTAAGTATAAATACTTCATTTAAAATGTGCTCCAAAACACTGAAAAGTGTGTAAACTTGAGTGTCTTAATTTGAGATGCAGAACACAGACTTAAGAAGAAGGCTAGTTTCTGAATTACTGGAAATGATAGAGCACACAAGTCCTTATACATAGGTTTAGAATGGCCCCTGAATTAATTGAAAATGATAGCGTACACTGTGAGCCCTTATCAAGAATTATTAGATTTTATTGGGTGGATCGATTTTTAGAATATGGCAATGTAACCATTCCAAGACAATTACTGGCCGCCTTTAGGAATGTCATTGCTGTGAATCCCTAGGGTCTTCCCTGTTTTAAAAAGTGCTGCTAACATAGGTTAAAGGAGGTCAAGTTAAATTTTAAAGCAGGTAATTTGTGGTATATTTTCTTTGCTCTTTCCATTTTTCTTTCCTTTTATGCCTAAATATTTTACTTTCTGAATACTAGCTTCTTATACACAGTGAAGTAATTACCAGTCAATAGATTGATTCCAAGTAGAGAATTCACTGCTTCCTTGAGACGGTTCTGCCTACATTAGTACACATCCAGATGAAGAGATATTGGCTCCTAAAATGCCCCTGAACCTCAGAGTGGTCATGTTCATAAGGCTAAGACATGCTTGAATTGTTGATGCAAGAGTAAGGGGCACTCAAATTTATGCCTTGTGACCAGAAAAGATTATATCTCCTGATTAACATGGTGTTCTTACAAAAATATTCTGTCATTGCCCACGCACTGTTTACTGCTTTTTCAGGAGTGTGCGATATTTTCAAGAAGCCCCCTGGACTTACTTGATTTCTAACAGAGACTTTGGTATACAAAGTACTCTGATTTATCCAGTTCGTTGAATTATGTTCAGTTCCTTTACTACTCTACTTGAGAAGGCTTATCCTACAATTTACTACATATTTTGGGAAAGAAGACCAGTGCATATCATTATGCCAAATAATTTTTCATGAAGTTAAAAACAGCAATTTAAAATTTTAACACATAGTAGAGGTAATTATATCTACATTTATTGGACTTAAGTCTCATGTGCTGTGCTAAGTCCTTTGCATATATTGATTCCAGAGTAACTATCATTTGGGTACTGTTATTTCTGTTTGGCAGGTGAAAGACCTAAGGCACAGAACAGGTAAGGAGACCTTCAAGGTCTATAGGCTGACACAGGCTCAGACTTAAATTTCGTATAATGGGAGTGAATAACATCTTTTTTATAATTTATATTGTATTTTTCTTATTTGTGTGACATTATGTATATTGCTTATTTTTATAGCCTCATCAGTTTTACTTAATTTTCTTTTCATCCAGTATTTGATTCTCATTGCGAAGTTTAGATAATGAGGTTGGAATACAGGATCTGTATCAAGCTACTGTTGGATTTTTTTAAAATATTTTAGTGTGCAATCGTACTATCTCAGTTGGTGTTTAAAGTTATATAAGTAGTCATGAAATTTTAATTCAATATTAAGTTTGTATTTAATGGAAACCTGCCCATCACAGAGGTTTCCCTTAGTGAATGTATTATACAATCATATTTCATATTGTTTCTGCTTAATAATTTTAACAATAGAAAGAGTCTAGGTATTTCATAAAAGTTTTTGAATTTTTTATTTTCTGAGATTATAATAATTACATAATTTCCTCCTTCTCTTCTTTCCTCCAAACCTTCCCATTTACCCATCCTTGCTCTTTCTCAAATTCTGGTCAGCCTAGAAAACACACATAACAAATAACATTATATAGACTGAGTAGGTTGTAATTATGTATTTAGGAATATGTGTATACATACATGCATATGCTCATACAGTTTTCTTATAGCATGGGAGAAAATAATAACTCCCCCTTAGGGGATACAAAGAAAGCAGTGTTTTTACATTCAAAAATAGACACTTTAAATGTCATGGGCTTGCTGATTCTGTTAGCTGTTTAATGCATCCTGAAATGGCTAATTCTAGAGTGAAAATGTAGGACAAAAAGTAATTTATTAATAATTTATAATCATTAGAATTTTCATTGGTGAATGGAGCTGGTAACCCTGGACTTAACTAAGTACGTAGTTTTAAACTAGGCACTGCATATTTTATCACTGCTATTTGGTGATATTATTTGCTGTAGGTATCAATAAATGTTCACTCTCATGACTAAATATCCATGTGGAGCAAAAAGGACCATCAGTTAAACACAGTTGCTCATTTTCTCAGTAGCTTAGAGGATTGTCATCTGCCTTAACGTACAAGACCAATTTAAATAGGAATATATCGTATCATACTCCAAATAGCAAACAACCTCAGAAGAAAGGCATTTTTGTGTTGGACATCAGTGAGGCACTACAAATGTATAATTATTTGCACTAATATTTGAGCAGATGGAATGGATTAGAATATGGTCAGTATTATTTTGCAGACATGTATTTTTCTATTAATATGTACTGTGTAACGTGTTAAAGCTGTCAATAATTCATTTTAGCCAGGATACTAATATTTATATTACTGTGTTTAAGAGGCAGTATCCAATTGAGCCACTTTTAATTAAAAAATTTGAGACCAGAATTATGTTTACATTCCAGAAAGCACTTAACTTACTTTATAATCAAAAGATCAGTAAAACAGACTTATCATGCCTGCTGCTTAATAAGAGGAAATACAGAGGGTTGAGCTTGGAGGTAGGAATCTAGAATGAGGAAGCTAAAGGCTCATTTATACTCATAACTTTTATCACTATTGGCAATCTTAAATGAAGAAAAGATCCCTTCCATAATATCTTTGTATTAGTAAGCTAGGTGAAGATTGGGTAGAACCTGTTCCGTAGAACTCATCTCCTAAGGAAGACTTCCAAATCGTCCGTTAAACCTGACGAAGTGGGAAACCTTATGCCCCTGTAATCCTAAATAGGCAAGTGCCCTTCAGTGTGGCTGCTCTTGTGCCTGACAGTCATCTTTATCTTCGTCTGTGGGGATCTCGGTTTCCGGTTTCCTTCAACTCTGGCCTTTGGCTGTGGCACTTACGTCAAATGTGTGGCTTTTCCTATAGAGCTGTCCAACTAGAAATCCAGACACAGTACCAACCTGAAGACGACTGCGGCTACCTCTGCACACACTGTTTGTAAATACTGTAGGGACACTCACGAAATTATGTGATGATGCTGTAAATATTTTCCTAAGTGCCTATTAGGATTCTCCAGCAGAACGTAATTTCAATTTTTACCACAAGGGGGTGATGTTATTTTTGTAGTGATAACTTATTTTTATTTAAAAAAATAGAATTCATGTAACTTTACTGAACATCTACGAACACTACTGTCATACACTGAAGGGGTGTGTGTGTGTGTGTGTGTGTGTGTGTGTGTGTGTGTGTGTGTGTAATTCAGAAAGTCATCAATGAGGAAAAGTCTAAGAAAATTAAGAGCACAAAATCCAAAACATGTTTGTATACAGAGATGGATGACTTGAACCAAATTCACCACAACTAAAATTGTGTTTTTAGAGTTTTGTATGTTACATTGAATTCTTTGTCAGCTTTTTAAAAATAAGGATATTCATTGTCTGCATTCACTTTTTAATGGGGAAACTTTTGAAATAAACTCAAGTGTAAAGAAAGAATTTTAAGGATGTACAAAACAAAAACTTCCCCTTTGATGGTAAATTGCTCCTGTGATGTTATCTTGCAATTCTTTAGCATTTTCCAGAAGAAGAATTCTGTCTGACCATAATACAGCTGTTGAACTCGGGAATCTGCTTTACATGTAACTGACATCTATCTAGTCCTCAGACCCCACTTCCGTTTTACAGGTTTGTCTCAGTGTCTCACTCAGGGATCCAGATGAAAATCATGTGAGGCTCCAGATGATCTGCAGTTCATTTGCTTGAACATCTGTTGCTTCTGACTTTTCAAACTCCCGCACTGTGTGGATTACAGGCAGTTACTGTGTCCCTGAGTTTGGATTTCTGTTTGCTCATGGTTGGATCCCAGTCGTACTTCTGGGGACCGTCACAGTTGCTCTGCTGCCCTCTCTTTGCACCCTCTCGGGTCTTCACAGCTCTACCTCAGCCACTTGTGGAGTTCTCATTGACCGTGTGTTTAGGGATCAGTCCTGCACTGTGCAGAGCTGCTCTTTCCCCTGTAAAATGATGTTGCAGGGAGTTGCTTTGTATGTATCAGAGTCTAATCACAATTTCAGTTATTACCAGTTTTCTGTTCAAAGGACTCATGAGGATTGTCTCTAGTTGGGTCACTGGGAGCCTCTCAGGTTGGCTCTTGTGCTCCTTTGGCATTCCCAACATATTAAAGACACTGGCTTGCACTCAGTACAACAGACTTTTCTAAGGTCATTTTGTACTTGTCTACCCTAGCTCTCCCATCCAAGTACTAACCAGGCCCAACTGTGCTTCGCTTCCAGGATGAGGTAAGATTGGGCCCCCAGGGTAGCGTGGCTGGAGATTTGCTGCCGCTCTCAAATCAGCCATCCTACTTTTCAGTGGAAATTGGCACTTGGAAGCCAAGGTTTGTGCACTGGTTATACTCATTAAAATGGAGATGCTGCTGCTTCTAGTGTGTAGTGCTGGGAGCTTTGTGTGATTGTCTCTACATATACTCATTCTTAAAACACATATCCATGGGCATAGACACTCCTGTGCCCTCGCCCCCCTTTATCACACGCAACCCCACAAGATTCAGTGCCCCATACTGGATTCCCCAATCCCATGCAGAGGAGGGAGGGCATCCTCATCCTACTCAGCTACTGAAGTATTGACTTTAGGACCAAATTGGAAGAAAAAGAATGGTCATTTTAGAAATCATGTAAGTCAAGTGTTGGTGGTGAATACCTTTAATCCCAGCACTCAGGAGGCAGAGGCAGGTGGATCTCTTAGAGGCCAGCCTGATCTATAAAATGAGTTCTAGGATAGTCAGGGTTACACAAAGAAACCCTGTCTCAAAAAATAAAAAAAATTAAAGAGAAAATCATGTAAAGATTTTTAAATTCTAAATAAATTACAACTTTATCACTCAAGCAACTATATGGGGGGGCGGTATACTGTAGTGAGGAAAATAGTAAAGATGAATTGTTTATAAAATGTTACACTAAAAAGTTAAAATTTGGAGGCAAATTTAAAATGCATAGCATGTTTTTCTATATCTCTTTATTGCTGTAATTGCTTATTTAATGATAGAGTACATCATAGGAACTGTGAATGAAATTTTAGCTGTTAAAAACTAGATAAGATGATTTTGCTAATAAATTTCAAAGGAAAAAATAATTATAGAATTGTTGTTTTTATAGGCCCTTAAAAAATATGTGTTCAGATTGACTTCATGTGAGACAGAAGTCTATCAACGCTAGGTCTCATACGTACTGAGGTCAACTTGGTGTGAAATGATAGACTGAGACACAGACATCAACCAAGTTATATTTCTAAAAGATAAAACAGGATTCAAACTTTCTCTGGCTCTGAGACCAGGGTTTTAAGCACTTGTTTGTGTTACCCATAGAAGAGTTCACAAAGGTGGCCATGTTTCATCTGGGCTTATGCAAGCATCATTTTACAAAATGAGGCAGGAGACGGGGCAGAGTGACTGCTTACAGATGTGTAGAATCTGAACCACTGCTGTGTTCACCAAATGGAAAGACGGCTTTGAGAGTAGAGTTCAGCGTGAGTGAGTGTGTGTTTGAAGGCAAAGCTGGGATGGTTTGGGTTAGCCGATTAAGTCTTCAGTGATAGATTAGTTGATTTATTATAGAAACAACAAATCAGTAAAGATGGAGTTTGTTTTAGACAGTGCAGTATAAATGTGCAGTGAGAGAAGAGAGAGCAGAAGCCAGGCTCCTGCATTAATGGGAGTGGTGAAGGCCTGAACTTGGATAGCGCTACAGGACCAAACTATTGGCTTGTTTGTGTATATTAGGAAAGTAGGCTTAGGAGGAAGCTCTGTGCCGAAAGCTCGT
Source organism: Peromyscus melanophrys (assembly GCA_902168415.1). Taxonomy (NCBI): domain Eukaryota; kingdom Metazoa; phylum Chordata; class Mammalia; order Rodentia; family Cricetidae; genus Peromyscus; species Peromyscus melanophrys. Next base: position 1,942 of record CABHPR010113247.1, on the reverse strand, counting down.
CAGACCTGTCTCCAGAACTTGGCCTAGGTTTTGTGAAGAATTGAAACTTTTAAATTTTCACTCTTTAGAAAAACAAGGTTGGAAAAAGAAATGTATTCCTTTTGTGGCTTTGATAAGGGAATGAATTTTTGAAATTTCATTTGATAGCTGTATATGTCTTCAAAATTTCCTTTGCTTAAAAAGAAAAACAAGTGTCCTAGTATTTCCATATTCCAGTGCTAGCTAGCTGTAGTAGGGAAACTGGGGGGGGGGGGGGGTTAATACAGTTGTCCTTGAGGTCACGCCTATAGAGAGTGCAAACTGGAAATTCTGGCTGTCTTTGTATTGAAGTAACTGCTCATATCCTTAGGAAGTTTTACATCCTGATTCCTAATTCTAAGCCCCGATCTTTCACTTTTCCAAGGGTATCTGGAAAAATACTCCAGATTTGTAACACAAATCTCACCCACTGTATTTTAACTATAATCCCAAACAGTTGCATGTTTATCTGAGTAAGGCTACCAAAATGACCCCTTGGCAATAGTGTATGGAAGTGTAATTAAACAGTTAATTGTCCTTGATGCTTTTCAGACAGTGTTTTGAAAGCATGTTTTGTGACCATTTAGAAGTTTGATGTGATGAGTTATTTCAGTTGGACTGCCAGTTCACCAAAGGATGAGTTATCTCAGAGTACAGGTACTTACTAATCTTCTGTGAGAGCTTTATTGACACAATGGAATGAAATAGGTTTCATTTGGATTTCTAATGCTTGGACCAAAAGCATGTGTGCAGAATATTCAATATTTAAATAATTCAGGAAATTATAAATACCTTTTCATTAACATTATGAAATTTGTTAGTGACTTTAAGACATTTAAATTTTGGTTTTTTTTCCATGAAGGAGATTGTAAAGCACTAACCGTCAAATGTAACAACCAAAAAGTCACATCTATTTCAAGTACACATGGAAACTAACAAAATTGACATGTGCTAAACCATGTCCCAAAGTTTTCAAATATGTGAAAGTATTCAAAATGTGCTTTGTTAATACAATAGAATTAAATAGAATGTTTATCAAAAATAAGTTATGCTTTTAAAAAAAATAAAGAGTGTAGTTTTAAATGACCCAAAGGTCAAAAAGCTTACAATGAAAGAAAATACTTGAACTAAATGTTAAAAATTCATCTTATCTAAATGTGGGATATGTACTGATAAGATGGCTCAGCAGGTCAGAAGGCTTGCCACCAACCCTGACAGCCTAAATTCGATCCTCAGATCCCATGTGCTGTAAAGAGACATCTGACTCCTGTAGCTTGTCCTCTGACCTGCATGTGTGCAATGTCATGTGTACCCCCACACACACATATGCATACCCACAAAGGAATTTTTAATTTAATAAGCTTTATTATAAAAAAACTTGCAAATACGACCCACCATTCACTCAAATTAACCAGATTCAAAGTCTACACATCTCAAAGACCATAACCAGCCTAGGTTAAAGAGTGAGATGTTGTCTAAACAAAACAAAAACAAAACAAAAAAAATTAGGCTCTGGTGACATACTTGAAAAGTTCCTACAACTATTAAAAGGAGAAACGATACCAGTTTTGTACCGACTTCACAAGGAGTAGAACACCTAACATACAGCCAGTATAACCTCTGTGCTGAAAACTAACAGGAAAAAGGGAAATTACAGAATCTCTCAGGCATGTAGAGCAAAAATCCCAAAGTACTAACAACCTAATCCCAGCGGTAGCTAAAAACTAAACTGCATTATATCCACATAAGGTTTATTTCAATAATAGATTATTTAAAATCAAAATCTACCGGGGTTGGGGATTTAGCTCAGTGGTAGAGTGCTTGCCTAGCAAGCAAAAGGCCCTGGGTTCAGTCCTCAGCTCCGGAAATAAAATAAAATAAATAAATAAATAAATAAATAAATAAATAAATAAATAAATAAATA
>CABHPR010113246.1:13171-61079 GCA_902168415.1 Peromyscus melanophrys | reverse complement strand
CTCTCTCTCTCTCTCTCTCTCTCTCTCTCTCTCTCTCTCTCTCTCTCACACACACACACACACACACACACACACACACACACACGAAGTAAAACTGTTTAGGCAGATAAAGGAGAATGGGAGAAAGCAGTTTTTAGGAGAAGAAATCTGAAAATCTTCCCAAGAAAACTAGAAGAGGCCACAGTAAGGAACTATCAAGGAGACACTGCGTTCTTGGTTGACTCACTTCCTAGAGGGCTGCAGCAAGGCTCCATCCTTGGTCCATGTATATGTGGCCTCACTGCTGGGAGTAACAAGACTGCAAAGTATATTGATGAGCTCTGTGCTTTTTGTAATGTACACTGTATTCCCAATCCTTGCGTTTATTGTTTTGTTAAATGAAACTGCAGGGGGTAGGGTTTGCCTCATGAGAACCGGTCCTTTTGGCTTCAAAGTCAGCTTGCCTGAGTTTTTTACTGTGGGGCTTTGGGGAACTCTGCCTGTCTCCCCTCCGAGCTGAGCCTCAGGAGCAACCTCCTGGTGGATGGCCCCCCACTGGACAGGCATCGGCTGAGTCTTGGCCAGCTCAGCTACCAGCTGATATATCATCTGGGATGCCAGGTCATCGCTGGCTTCTCCTGTCTCCATAAGCTGGCTCATGTTTCTTATAAGCTCATCAAACTGGGCCGTGTCCATGCTGTAGGCTCCCTGTTTCATGGCTGCCTCGAACTGCTTGCTCTTGAACTCCCAGGAGTTAACGTTTCCTGCAGAGGTCCTGCACGGCCCCAACAGAGCTCTCAAGAAAGGCTGGTTGCTGATTGCCCCATCGTGCAGGTAAAGCTCGTTTTTGTTATTCCACATCTGACGCATTTTATGCCACGTGGCTCCCAAACTGTTGGCTTCATTGTGGTCCACCCCAGAGTGGCCCCGCATGTGCTCTCTGAGGGATGGGTGTGCAATGAGTCTGTTGTCGGTCCCAATGAGCTTGAGAACAACGGTCTCCTGGGCAGAGCCTGCGATGCACCTGTACACACCGATGTCAGGGGCTGCAAGGCTGTGGATTTTTAGGGAGCCCGACTTGGTGATGCCAAGCTGTTTGGAGTTCTGCAGACAATGGCCATCCTTCTCCCACTGGATCAGAGATTTCTGGAAGCGTCTTACCGGGCATCTGATGATCACAGATGTATTGAGCAGCAAGTAGGCCCTACTGCCGACTGTCAGGTTGATCCGTTTCTCCTCCCTTGTCTGAATATAGACTCTCCGGACACCGAGAATCTGGGGGCCCCACTCTCCAAGCCGTGTCTTTGTCCCAAGTTTCACTTCTGCAGGGAAAAAAAAGTAAAGGAAAGAAACTGAGAGAAACCACTCACAAATAAAGGTGATTGACAGCAAATTTCTGAGGTTGATTGATCTAGGCCTACTAATACAACTTAAAAAAAAATCTTTAGAAATTGTGAATTAAAACAAGAAAAATATCTTACAACCATACTTGGAGTAAACTTCACAGCTGTCTAGTGTTTAAGCAAGGATGCATGCAAGTTTGAACATGTTGCTTGGAAATAAAATATGTAAGTTATTTTATGAAGCCCTGGTTTGGCAGGCATGAGGTGAAATGACTTGGTGAAACAGAGGGAAAGGTTCGTCTATAGTTGAGAGATGTTTGTTCTTTGCCACAATGGAGTGATGGCTTGACTAGTCACCATTGTGTGGGGACAAGTCTCCATCAGCAGGAAGCTTCTGCAGTCTGCTGGCCACCCACCCACTGTCGGGGTGGCCCTCAGTGAGTTAGTTTGGCTTGGACCACAGCTACACTAAATCTGTGGGAAGAAGTGAGAGGAGGTGAGTGAATACATTCAGAAGGTCTGAAAAGGCGGGGGGTGGACAGAGTTCAGAATCTAGTTCAAATATGTCATCTAAACCATGACGGGGGTCTGAGGACGTAGAGGAGCATGTTCAAAATAGAAAAGCAAGGCTCTCAGGAATCCACAGGGTTGACCCCACCTTGGTCTGCTGGCAGTGGTCCAGAGGGTGCCTGGACCGGTCTACTCTGGTGACCAGCCTAGCAAATAACCTAGCTGTCATCATAGAGCCTTTGTCCAGTGACTGATGGAGGCAGATACAGAGATCCACGGCCAGGCACCAGGCTGAGCTCCAGGAATCCAACTGATGAGAAAGAGTAGAGATACTGCAGGCGAGGGACGTCGAGATCGTGATGGGAGGACGTGCAGAGATGACCGGCCACACTAGTGGAAGCCCATGAACTGTGGACTGGTGGCTGTGGAGCCCCCATGGGACTGGACTAGGCCCTCTGGACATGGAAGATGGTTGTTTGTCTTGAACTGTTTCGGGGGCACCCAGGCAGGGGGATCGGGATCTGTCCCTGGTGCATGCGCAGGCTTCTGGGAATCCGGTGCCTGTGGTGTGACACCTTGCACAGCTTTGGTGCAGTGGGAAGGGGCTTGGACCTGCCTAGGCTCAGTGTGCTGAGCTCTGCTTACTCCCCATGGGAGACCTCGATTTGGGGGATGTGGGGATGCGGGGTGGCTTGGGAAAGAGGGCTGGGGGTGGGAGGAGGGAGGAGGGGTTCTATGGATAGCATGAGGAGTGAGTAGAAAATTTCTTAATAAAGAAAAAAATAAAAATATGCAAGAGAAAAAAATAGAAAGGTATAATAGAGTAGGTGCTTTAAAGCCAGACAACTCTGAGTTTGAATCCCAGCTTTGCCTGTAGAATGTGCCCGTAAGTTTCCCTGAGTCTCTATCTTTCCTGCAAAATGAGAATGACGGTAGTAATTTCATTCAACAGACGAGTGTGAGAGTTAAGTCCATTTGCTTAGATCACATGTACTTTCAGCAGCAGGCACACTTGGGCTCTCATGTCTGATGCCTTCAACCAGCTTCAGATGGCAAAGGCAGCCCAGAAGCAATGGGGCACAGTGAGAGGGAACCAGAGTTGGGGCTGAGCTTCATTTGTTCCCACTGGCTCTAGTTGACAAAAGGTTATCTACCTACAATCCTATCCCCAAAGGCACCAGCTTTTGCTCTTGCTTTTACTGAGAACTCATGTATTCCGGGGTGATGTGGAAGGCACTCTTGGCCCAGTTCCTTCTACTGAGTGACAGTGATGAGCTGCTACTAGCGAGGAGGGAAGGGAAATAAGCCAGAGCAGCTGTGTTGTCTGTGAGCATCCTGCCCACGTCTCTGCCACATACGTGTCCTTTCCTAAGATGGTGGCAGGAGCATTTTGATCTGATCTTAGCATCAGGTATCATAGTACTTGGCTTATTAAGTCATACCTGTGTGTAACCAGGTTTCTCAGGATGCGTGGGCAATGGATAGCTTTCAAACTCAGTCTTTAAGAACAATGCCAAGTCCAACACTGGGATTCATGGAATGGTGTAAAGGGCAGAGAAAGATTCTTTCAGGACAGTAGAGTCCTCTACTAAAGAGTGCATTTTGACTAGTATGGCACAGAATTCTATACAGGGAACTATCTAGTTGAATGACTCAGGCTGGGGACAATACAAGAATGGTGTGAGGTCCACAGAGCAGTTTGATTCCTGGGGTCCAATGACCCAATATGGACACATGCCTACCAGTAGCCTTCAAGATGTCTCTCATCCAAGCTTAGAGTTGATAGCTCCTGATTCCATCCAAGGCAGGCCATGAAGCCTTCAGGTGGCAGGCAGGGCTCAGCTTTGGGTAGAGCACCTGGTACTTGACCAATGAAGCATGAAAGCCGGATGCCCCTCTGGCTACATACCCACTCAGGGGAGACAAACCCTATGGTCCCACTCGTCCCCTTCCCAGCCCTGCCTTGGCAGTGGCTCACACTGAGGGTACAGAGCAGTTCAGACAGCAGAGAGCCGGGGGGTGGGTTGAGATTATCCTGAAGTCAGACACTCCCAAGACTCAGAGGGCTGCTAGGCTCCATTTCTTTAGCCCATTTCCCCTTTGGTTCTCCTGTAAACCCCTTCAGACCAGACCCCTAGAGTGTGTTATCATTGGGCCAGCTCTTGGGGAAAAAAGACTGGTTTGGGCTTTCTGTCTCTCTCACATCTGGAACTATTCCAACGATGTAAAACTGGCCAAGCCCGATGAGACCAGGTAGATGAGATCATCATCTACCCTACAGTATTGTCAGGGATGGATGGCATCTTTTTGGATGGGCTTCTGGGCTTCTACCTCTCCCACTATTTTAGGGTATGAGGTACCACATCTCTGGCTTTTATAAAAATTGAAACCCTTTCTTCTATATGTCTTCCTTCTGGGTCTTTGAGCCAGCCTGACATAAAGGCCAACTCCAGGTGCCAGGACATGTACAGCACATGCTTCAGTACTCACACACCTGCCCTCTCTTCTCTATTTGTATCCCTGCCATTGCTCTAAGCCTGGGAAGCATGCCCGATTTCTGCCCCATGCCATCCTGGGTGCAATTTACACTTGGTTCCTCTTGCCACTCCTTAATTGGCTTTGGCCATGTCCCAGCCCTTAAAGCCTTCCTATCTTCCTGCTGGAACCCTCTTAGACTCTGGACCTCAGTCTGGCCATTTGGCTGGTACTGGTTCCATCTCCTTCCATTAGGCATGGCAATCCAGTAAGACAAGCTCATCTGAATCTATGTCAAGAATTTGAGGAGTTAGTTTCTGGATGTTCTTTAGACTTCTTTGAGGGCTACTGACCAGAGGCCACAGGAATGCTGTGGGTGGGCCTTGCTAAATGAGTTAAGATGCCCTTGAGACCCCATAACCATGGTATGGCCCAAATTAGCCTGAAAGAATAGCTCCCACTTACTTGCTTCTGTTTTACTATTAACCAACTCCAGCCTGGCTTCTGTTCCTATCACCATACTAATATTCTCAGGAAAAGGCCACCAATGATCCCTAGTGATAAATCCATCACCTTCTCTTTCAAATTCTTACCTATACACTTCTTTCCCTAATAAGATCTGTTCCATTGTGTTTCTGTCTGAAAAGTGACTGACATTGGGTGTGAGGAACTCACTTGAGTTCAGAGGCTGGGTCCTGCTAGTGTCTTATGTGACCCAGGCAGGCTATGGCAGCTGTCTCCTTCTTAAAGGACTGGTGGCTGGAGTTGCCTCACAAGGTTCACAAATGACTGCCTAAAAGTTTACAAACAGGGCTAGGCACAAACTGCAAACTCGGAAATACTAGTTAAGGGTGTGGCTTGTCCTAAAGTGAAAAAGAGCATCAGTTGACAGATAGGACAGAGCGAAAATTTGAACTTTTAAAGGGCCAAGTCTGAGGAGGTGTCTTGCAGGGAATGTTTGCCCCTGAACAGCTGGAGTGCAATTAGACTATATGGTGTACTGCTGGCCTTTAGGGTAGCACAAGACATCCGTCCTACCTGCCTCCAACACCAATGCACCCTAAAAGAGCCAAAATGAAGAGCAAGAAAAAGGAAACCTCTCCAAGAACATGCATTTTACCTAAACCTAGGACACTGTTCAGTGCAGATATTCTAAAATGGTGTCTGATGAGGGGCCACAGCACAGTCGGGCTTGGCTTCTTTTGTCTATAAACTTCAATTATGGAGAGGTTAGGCTTATGTAAGACCATATATTTTCCAGTTTGGGGAAGGAGCAGGGTGGATTTGAGGTGAAGGAGAGAGGAAAGTCAAAAGTACGTTGTGCTAATGCAGCCTTGCCATTACCAATGGGTAAACGATGAGATCATTCGCAATGATGTGGCGGCATGGTCATGGGAAAACAGCTACTCTGAAGAATTTGTAGTGATTTCTTAGTAAACGTGAGGCAGCCCACACTATTGCCCAGCTTATTTTAGACAGCATAAATATGCCGGTCTCACTGGCAGGGTCACATTATTTATTCTTAGAAATCCCAGTAACTCAAGCCAGGAAACAAAAAGCAGACAAGAAAATCACTTGAAAGCAACACTAAGGTTAAAGATAAGCAGGGACTCTGGCAAGAGGTTTAAAGAAAGACATACATCTGGCAACAGGGTTGGTTAAGTGGATGACCAGAAAAGCCAGCTAGGTAGCCTGAGTTCTAGTACAAGAGCAGAAGGTTGGGAAACAACAGGGTATGTGGAAGCTCAGTGAAACATTAAGCAAATAGGGCATAACAGCCGAAAGCCTGGGTGTCACCCAACCATGGTGATGGCATGGAAGAATTGTGGAGGTCGGGGATGGGGATATTATGTATCAGAAAGGTCATCAATAAGGAACTTGGTTGTCCTGTGTATTGGAAACTGTTGGAAAGGAAGACAGGACCTGCTGGTGCATTCTATAGTAAAATCGAAAGGATCGTGAAGAGCCCCACAGTGAACCTTGTAATGTCTAAGGAGAATGGCTGACATGGCAAACACATGAGGGGAGAAGCCAGTGACAGACACGTGTTGGAGGATGGGAGAGTGTCCTGCTCATCGCCTGGCCCTCAGATGCAGTGCTGGGGAGAGAACCGTCCGTGAATGTTCAGAGAGAGCTAATCACAGCATGGCCAAGCAAGCACCATCAAACAGGGGTGATGACCTGAGACCAGACAGTGGCAGAACTGGAGGTCAGCTCAGGTGACTGGCTATTATTTTCAAGTTTCCTGTCGCTTCTATGACCTACATGGTCAGCATGCTAGGGAATACAGTGGGGTAAAGAAAAATGCCTTGCTTTTCTTGTTATGTTTTCCTCCCCAATGCTTGCAAAATTCTTCTCACCCCTGAATGCCAGAATGATTTATAATCCCATCCCGTATATCACATGTCCCAATGATCACGATGTAGCCCCACATAGTATTCTGTCTATTTTCAACGCGGCTGCTGGTTATGACATTAATATCATTTTCCTCTAAGGCACTTTACAGCCTAGTCGCACTGATAAAAATCAGGTAGGCAAGTGACTAAAACAAACACCACGCTGTGCCATTCACCGCAGACATTCCTGATTTCCAAGAGGCTTTAAAACTTAGAATCTCAGGCTTTTAGAATGTCAAGATTTTGAAAATATGTTCTCAAAGTATTCCCAGAAAAAAATGTTAGTGTCCATGAATCAGCAGAGAGCAGCAGCTAAGAGCGTGGGCTCAAGAGTCAGACAGACTTGTGGTCAAAGAGGCCGAAGGGTCCAATTGGCAGTCCTGGAGTCTAGGGTAAAACTCAGGTCTTGCCTCACTCTTGCATGTCTTGTCTCTAAATGAGGATACTGTCTGACTCTCAGCTTTGCTGGGGAGATCACATGAGACAAACATGCAAAGTGCTTTCCGTGGTGGGAGGTGATCAGCAAACACCACGACTTTTCAACTGAACTTGATGCTTGGATTGCTCTGTTTTGCGAATTTCTCCAGGAAATACCGTCAATTAACCAAGGACACACACATACACAGCAACAGCAAAATGATAATAGTTCATCTCTGCTTTGTCTCACTACAGGCCAGCTCAGTGGGGCTGCACAATGCATGCTGTTTTACATGTTAATGAAGACAATAAAAAGCAAAGCAGAGACTGGCCCCCGAAGCTGTTTTCTCAGGGTCCCCACTCCCGTCTTTACACCTTTCTGCTGCCTGTTTGCAGCTGCCACTGCGACAGTCCTGATCTCACTGGTTGGCTCCTCTCAGTGATACACACACACGAATGTGTAGACACGCATCCTCTCACACACACCAGCATGCTTCATGCAGATTGCCTTTGGCTAGATTGAAAGCATGCTGCTGACATCATAGCAAGCTTCGTGATTTATAATGAATTGGCGAGATATCCAATCTGCCATTGACTTAAAGCGTGTTTTTATGCCAACTGATTTTGATTCCTACAGAATAAAAACGAACATTAAAGTACGTTTTATCACATACTCAGCTCTTCTACTTTTAATAATGTGAATACAGATACACTTCTGGCAAAGTAAGCCAAGAAGCACTTCAGCTTAGTCCCTACAAGGTATGCTCATGAGCAGACATTCCTTAAAATGGACTTTCCTTAAAATTCTTTCTAGGTCTCCCCAGTTCTAACATTCACCGCTGAAAACAAGTTGGAGTTTCGCTTGGGTTGCTTCACCCCCAGAGTTGAGCTAGGCTGAGGGATGAAATGGGAAAGGAAGATGCTAAGCATGGCGGCAGCTGCTCACTTACGGCTGCACACAGGCATCTGGCAAGGTCTCACGAGGGGGAGTCCCGGAAGGCCCCTGCACTGTGTCTCACCGAGGGGGACTCGCCGGCCTTTGGCAGTCAGCCTTTGACACACCTGCTTTCTTCTCTGGAATCCAACACCACAGGTGACAGAGCACTGCAAAGAGAGTAGTACATGTCAGACTGAGCATGTGCAGGACAACGCACTGACGGAGCATGTGTAGGACAGCCCGCCAAGGGAGCGGTCTCCAAGGCTGATTTTCAGTACATAGAGACCTTCTCATCTCAACGTCTCTCGCCTTTCCTCTACTTTCCCTCCCTCCCTCCCCCCCCCCCTCCTCCTCCTCCTCCTCCTCCTCCTCCTCTTCTTCTTCACTAATTCTCCCTTTCCTTATTTTCTGCCTTTCTTCAGTCCCTTCTTTCTGAGATTAGCAAATAACTGACAGTCATTTATTGTTGTAGAATTTATGATTTCATTTTTTGACATTAGAAGTGATGCCTGATTTATTTGTTTGTTTGTGTGTGTGTGTGTGTGTGTGTGTGTGTGTGTGTGTTTGTGTGTATGTGCACACATGAATGTGGGTGTGTGTGCACATGCTTGTAGAGGTCCAAGGACAAGTGTTTTCCTCTATCTTATTTTTGAGACACTGTCTCTCACTGAGCCCAGGACTCACCAACTGACTAGACAGATTGGCCAGCAAGCCTGGGGATCCGACTGTCTCTACCTCCCCGACCCCACCTTGTAGGATTACAACTGTGTACCACCACATCTTCCTTTTTATGTGGGTGCTGGAGAGCTGACTCAGGTCTTCATGCCTGCATGGCACGTACTGTAGTGACTGAGCCATCTCCTCAGCCCTCTAATGTGGTTATACTGAATGTTTCTACAGTAAAACAATGATAAATAGAGAAGGTAAAACAGATATGTGAAATGAATATTGTGGCAGTCCTGTCCATAACAGATACAGAAATTAAGTAGTTAGCAATACATTTAACCAAAAGGTAAAAGATCTGCACAATGAAAACTATAAAACATTGATGGAAATAACTGAGATGGATACACAAAAACTGGAAAGAGACCCCATGATCATAGATTAGGAGAATGGATGTTGTAAAATGTACATATTACCCCAAGCAATCGCATACCTAAAGCCATCCCCTTCAAAATGCCAATGATGCTCTTCATAGAACTGTTTTTAAAAAAGGGACCCTGCCATACCATTGGTATATAAGAACATAAATTAATACCACCATTATGGGAAACGGTAGGGAAGCTCCTCAAAAAAAATTAAACTAGAACTACCATGTGCTCTGGCCATCCCACCACTGGTTATTTATCCCAAGGACATGAAATCAGGATGCTGAAAAGGAACCTGCTTCCCATGCTTGTGTAGTTCACAGCAGCTGAAAGATGAAAGCATAAAAATCCATCACCGATAAGTGGATAAAGAGACTATGATTTATATCATGGAATACTTATTCAGACCCGAAAAATGGAATCCTGTCACCCATGACAACATGGGTGAAACTGGAGGTCATTACGTTAAGCAAAATGAGCCGGCACAGAATGACAAATACCCAATACAAGAATTCTGTAGCCTGAAGAGTCAGGGCAGGGAGCAGGTGGAATGGGGAAGAGTTGATAAATAGGTGCTAAGTTACGGTGAGGTAGGAGCAGGAAGTTCTGGTGTGTTATGGTCCAGTAGGCTGATTATAAGTATCATTCATGGACTGTGTATTTAACAAAACTAGGATTTTTTTGTTTTTGCCAGAAAGAAATGGTATACCTCTGATGTGATATACATTTGAGGAGATAGGCATGCTTACCTGCCTTGAACAGTCCCCCACACAGACAGACAGATAGATAGACAGACAGACAGACACACACACACACACACACATACATACACACACACACACACACACACACACGCTTCATATTTAATGTATCAATGAACAAAATAAAATGGAAAACATATATGCTTGAGTATAATTTGAATGTCTCCCAAGATCCATATGTACAGATAGACATGGTTCTTACAGAGGTGCTAATGGGAAGAGCTGTTACCTTTAAGGGTTGGGATCTAGAAGGAGGCTCTTAGGTCACCAGGAGTATGTCCTTAAAAGAGATTGTCAGACTCTTCCCACCTGTCCTCCCTGGCTCCTGAACTGAGATATGGCCACTTACTCTTACTATTGCTGTCTATCACACTCCCCAGGGATGAGCCAAGCAAGCCACAGTGCCTTTGAAGTTCCTCAATTTGTGAGCTACCGAAATCTTTCCCCTTCATGAATTAATTGCTCAGTGTATTGCTGTACTGATGCAAAGCTGACTAATACAGAAAAACTCCATTAAAAAATGACCCAAACTGCTATATACAAAACAACATTAATAATCACCTAAGGTAATGCAGTTTTAATTTAAAACTTTAATGGAATTTATTAAATGTATTAGGAAAAAACTGAATAAAATTACAGGATCTGTTGATGGTTTGGGTTTTTTTAAAAACCATAATTAATTTCAGAAGGAACACTCTGAAGTTATTACAGAAGATTAAAGAAATACGAAACTTGGATCGTTATTTTAATGGCGTATTTGACTTAAGAGACTATCTAGGGCCTTCTGCTAAGCAAGGCAAGAAAGTAAGTCCCCTTCCATTCCTCTACCACTCCTTTTCAATTCCCAGTTAGCTTCCATTACATCATCGAGGTGACGTCAAGACTTCCAGTCTTTACATTCTGTTCTGCACTATCAATGGCTAGTTGACTTGTTTTAATTTTATATTTAAAGAATTTACCATTTACTTTCCTTTTTGAAAAAAAATGAAGGTGGGGCTGGAGAGATGGCTCAGGGGTTAAGAACACTGGCTGTTCTTCCAGAGGTTCTGAGTTCAATTCCCAGCAACCACATGATGGCTCACAACCATCTGTAATGAGATCTGGTGCCCTCTTCTGGTATGAAGGCATACATTGCAAGCAGAACACTGTATACATAATTAATAAGTAAATCTTTTAAAAAAGAAAAGAAAAGAACTGGTATAATGGTCTTCTTTAAATAAAAATGAAGGTGAATGAATGATCTTTTTGGTCCCCTGGGTTCATCATGAAGGCATATTAGATGGTTCTCTGACGTATCCCTGTTGCCTGTCCACTATGCAGAGAATACTCTGTCAGCCTTCTGTCCCTCAAAACCTGCTCCGTTGTCCTCTTGTGTTGAATGCTCATGGCCAAATGTGGGACCCGATGGGGACTTTTGCTATTGCTCTACTAACCTTTTCTGCTCCTAGACTTATGGGCTCTTTAGCTAAGTTAGCACCTGGGCAGCTGTCCTCCACATTGTGTTTCGTTAGCACATGATAGTCCATGATTTGCTCATAAACTTTTTTTTTTTTAAGGAAGTCAATGGTTCCATTTTATCTCAATATGTTCCTGTTCCTTTAGTTTTGTTCTTCTTAACAAACACTGATGAGGCATTATGCTTGCTTGCCTCCCATACCCATCAGTGCTCCGAAAAAGCAACATCCATCTTGCTTGGTGGCTCTTTTCCAAATCATTTCACACCATCTATTCCAACCTGTGTATCATCTCTCTAATCACAATAACTTATTTTATTGTTATTGCTTGTGAAGCAACCTTTGGTTTTGTTTGGTTTTTATTTATTTTTTGAACTTCATTATTTTTTGTACAATTTTTATTGCATATGCTTATTATTAATGCATATGCAAAATGATTAATATATATACATAAAATTTCAAAATATAGACATCCCTTTTAGAGCTGAGTCCTCTAAAGCCTCTCATTCCCTGCACATTGTGCAGGTATGGGTCTCTGCGTTAGTTCCCATCTACTGCAAGAAGAAGCTTCTCTGATAAGGGTTGAGTGAGGCAATGACCTATGGATATAACAATTCATCGTTTTGTTGCTATGTTCCTTTAGCAGAATAATAATAATAGCTGAATAACAGTTGTAGCCGGACAATGGTGGCATACACCCTTAATGCCAGCATTTGGGAGGCAGAGGCAAGTGGATCTCTCTGAGTTTAAGGCCAGCCTGGTCTACTAAGTGAGTTCCAGGAAAGCCAGGGCTACACAGTGAAAGCCTGTCTCGAAAAAAAAAAGAAAGAAAATAAAGGAAAGAAGAATAGTAGTAGGTTTCTCCCTAAAGCCCATGACCTACCTAGTCCCAAGTTCTTGGCCACCTTAGCAATGTCAGGTATAGGCTCCACCTCACAGAGTGGGCCTTAAGTCCAAAGGAAAGTGGCTGGTTACTCTCGTAAGGTTTGCTCTGCTCTTGCGCCAGCATGACTTGCGGGCACATCTCTGTCGTAACGCACAGGGTTTGCGGCTGGGTGATATCGATGATTACTTTTCTTCTTCAGCAGCAGGCAAGGCATCTTCCAGCACCACGAATGCTAGTCGGGAGGGGTGAAGCTTCCAGCTGGGTACCAGCTCCATCTCTCCATGTCCGATGACCGTCAGTTATGTCTTCAGCAGTAGGGCTTATCATCCGGTTGTGGAGAATAACTCATAGCCTTGGCAGCAACCTGTGATGCCTGGGGAGCAGGTCTATGAGACCCCTTTGGCACTGAAGGTTTTATGTGGTGACATGACATGTCTAGTCGGCATTATATGGTGATTCCATCTGAACTGATTTCATATGTGTATCAGGTAGCGTACACAAAATGAACTCCTTGGGGTTTTGTGGACTTTTTTTTTTTACTTTGTTTTTTTAAAGTTTGTTTTGAATTTGGGGGGGGGTTGAGAGAGAGAGAACATGAAGTTAGGTGGGTAGGGAGGTGAGTAAGATCTGGGAAGAGTAGTGGGGGAAATAATATGTTCAAAATACATCGTATAAATTTTTTTATGCAAAATAAGCCAACAACAATTCAAAATAGGCTTTATTGTTGTCCTTGACTCACCTTAACAGTTCCTGTTGTTTTCCTGCCTCTTTCTGTTCTCTTCTAATCACCATAAAAATCTCAGACCTCACGTTTCAGCCTTTTTTCCCCTTCTCTGGGAATACAGAGCCTGCTTGCCATTTTCTCTGGGGAGTACCTTGATCAGTTGCTTGTGTGACCTGCTTTAGATGCTTTCCCTGCACCCCGCGTCTTTCTACTTCAAATTCTCACCTTGGCTCGGAGGCACAAATCCCAGGCTGGTGCTCTGAAGGCATCCCTCTGCTGGTGAACAGAACAAACCGCGAGGATGAGCTAACACATTTCGCGAGGCTTGTCTTCAAGACCCTATCATCAAATCAGGTGTTTCCTTTACCCACACCTCTGTTCGAACTGACAGCGTCTGAATGGTTGCTGGGACCAGGGACGGAGGTTTTAAACTATGTGATGCATTGTAATAATCCAGTATTTGCTGCCTCCATTTCTCCCTTCACCCCACTTCAGCTTTGGCATCCTTCCTCCATGAGGAGGCAAATAAATGCGGTTTCTCCTCCAGCTCCTGCTCATCCCCAGTTCTGCAAGGACAGTTTCTGCTGCTCTCAGGGACAGCACCTGGTCCTCAACCCAACATCTCTCTAATCAAAGGACTCTGAACAGGCCTTTGAGGTTGTCCCAGCTTACTCCTGTGGAAATCTGTATCCCTCTTGGTGCTCAGGGAAATATTTGTCATCACTAAACATTCCTTCTCACTTTGATGCAAATTTTTATGGTGTTGGGCAAGTGTGTTTCATAACTCAGAGTTGGGGTTGCAGCCATTTCATTGTTCACTGAAGAGTGTCTCTTTTATATATTCTCTTTGTGGTTTGTTGTTGAATTCCAAAGGAGAGGAATGAAAATTTTAAATGCCATTATTTTCATGTTAGCAGAAAATAAACAACTAAAATTCCCATATAATAAATATAAACAACTTTTTATTAAATACCACCGAACCAATTTTGGTCATATAACACGGTGGTTAAAAAACTATCAAGCCGGGCAGCAGTGGCACACGCCTTTCATCCCAGCACTCAGGAGGCAGAGCCAGGCGGATCTCTGTGAGTTCGAGGCCAGCCTGGTCTACAGAGCAAGATCCAGGACAGGCACCAAAACTACACAGAGAAACCCTGTCTCAAAAAACCAAAAAAAGAAAAAGGAAAAAAAAACCTATCAATCTTTTTCTGAGACATCTTTAATGATGGGGGTAAGTTTGACCTTCTCTTCATTTTGTATAGCAGGATCATTTGCAAGTCCTTTTTCTGGGTAGAAGACTTAGAGAATGTTCAGTACTGTGGGAAAGGTGACATAATCAATTGTCACACACAGGGCCTCAACCTTGTGCTGAAACTTCTGTGATTTCACTCAAGATGTCTGACAGATTCCTAAGGAAGACCTTGTGGCAAGAAAGTGCCCTAAATTCTTGCATCTGGGCAAATATTTGTGTAAGTCTTTTCCATCTGAAGGTCAGTTGGGCAAGGTATAAAATCTGTCATTCACATTTTTATTCCTTTAGGATCTTAACTATGTTACTCTATTGTTTTCCAGTACAAAGTAGTGTTGTTGGGGTATCTGAGGCTAGTACGGTCTTCTTTCTCTAATAAGCAGTGATCCTCTTGTCCAGGTGCAAAACCACTTCTTTACCTTTCAAATGCAGTCATTTTAGTAAGATGTGTTATGATAATGATGTTCTCAGTGTTTGTCGGTACTCCAGGTTTCCCAGGTGTAGGGAGTACTCTCTCGATGGGCAATTTAAGTCTTTTGTTCTAGTCTATTGTTAGATGATTCTCTTTCTTGGGACTTTGCATTTATTAGATTATTTTCTCTCTACCTTTTATATCTACCATTTTCACTTGAATCATTTTTATTTTTGTTTGACTTGTGCACACCTCTGTAATTATGTTACCTAAGTCTAGTCAGTTCTGAGTCCTTTCTGGTTTAGAAAAAATTTTGAAAAACAAAACAAAACAAACTCACCCTTAGTTTTTCAATTCTTTCCAGCACCCTGTTAACTAACTTTTTGCAACACTCTTTTTTTTTTATCATGTTCTATAGGTTTTATATTTTCATTTGTTTCTGTAGTTTTCTTAGTTTCTTTCAGCTCATTTTGTAGTATTAAGTTATATTTTCATGTGCTTCAGGGCCAAAGTTTTTATTATGCTGCTGTGCCACCGATACTATTACCTTGTCATGATCTTTGCAGTGTGCTGATGTTCCCATATAAATTAATTGTTAGCTCTCTGTGCTTTTAGAGAACAGGAGTGTAAGATAGTAGAGTATTTCAGAATATTTATCACCTTCATGGTGAGAACTCCCTCTTCTGCTTCCTGGTGCTAAAATGCAGTCTACAGGTTAGCCACAGTTTTGAGGTTTTGTGTCCCTGGACGCTATCAAGGAAATGAACATTCTCTTCTCCCTCATCCCATGTCACCCTCCTTTCTGTGAGTTTCCAGCACATTCTCTGAGGGTCTGTGGGAGGCCTCCGTGGTCATTCTTCACTCACACCCTTCTCATGGGTTCACTGATTGGCCTCCACTTTGTTCAGAATTCTAATCAGAGTGGGGTCACTCCTTGGTCTAGGTACGTGTTATTGGTTTCCCTGTCCAGTGGCTCTTGGCCCTGCTTCTTCTCTTCCTTCTCAGCATCTAGTTTGTTGTTTCTGCTATTGTGTTTGGTTTGACCTTTGTCCCTTGTATCACTTATATGAAAATTACCTGTGCCCCTTCCCCCTTGCAATCCTAATTGTTTTATTTTTATTTCATGGTCTTTTTTTAAATGAGGGATTAGAGGATATTAGACAATAGTGCTGCTGCCATATTTGTGCTTCTTTGAAAACCTATTAATGATTTAAAAGGAACTGTTGACAAAATACATTTAGATGTGATGGTATCTGTCATCTTTGACTGCAACTACCACTTACAGGTTGATGAGTCCTACATTCACAACTTTGGCACAAATCTCACCCAGGCTGCAATTCTTTATCAAGACCTAGACAGACCCTCAAGCTGTATGGGTTTCAAAATGAAATCCATTTTCTTTTCCTCTTACATCACCTTCTGAATATGTTTTTCTTTCTAAGCTAACTTTATAATCAGCGCCACACTATCCATTAACTTCCTAGGACAGAGCTATAAAACTTCCCTCTTTTTTCCTCATTTACTGTCAAGTTAATGGTCAAATGTGTCTGTTACATTCCCCAAGTCTCTTTCAAAACTGTACTTAAAACATTTGTATTATTTTGTTGACACTCTCACACAATGTATTGTGATCACATTCACACTTGATCCTCCCATTAACGCCTCCTAGCTCCAGAGGACAATTTGTAAGACCGTCATTTAGTATTTCACTTGACTTGTGGTGTTTACATAGACATTTCCAGTTGTGCTAGTTTTAAGTGTGCACAAGCTGTACAGGGAATTATCTAAGTGAATCATTTCTTATCAACGAGAAAAACACTATCTACTATTCTCTACACCGACAGCTTCTTTATCTGCCAGTCACCTGAATCCTATTTCTACTTTCTACGGCTTCTCTGTCTCCCATGTCTTCTTGCTCTCACACATGATCCAGGCGGCCAGTTTGTCTTAGCTTCTGAATATTCAAATGTTTCTGCCATACTTTTGAGGATGCTGGGGATACACAAGAATAACCTAAATCTTCTCCCATCTGGTTACATCCTTGGCTTTCCATCTCACCTCCCACCGCTTCCAATCATGAATCCTGTTCTCAAGTCCCGCGAGACTCATAAACTCAAAAGTCACACACTATCTGGAATACCCTTTGATCTCATTACCACAGAGATTGCCCTCATTCCTTCAAACTTAATATTAAAACCACATCCTCTAAAACCTTTCCAAGTACTGAAGAAGGAACAGAGGTTTCCACACTTCCCATAGTAATACACGTATGGCACCTATGTTGGGTTCCCCCTACATGAATATGAGTCTTATTTCATCTACCTGCCTTCTTAAAGTGTGAATTCATTTAAAACTGTGTTCTTGGTTGTCTCTGATTCCTGATCCCTCTAGCAATCAATACAGTAGTGTTCAGTAAATGTCCATTGTTTAAGTGATCAAGCATGTAAGGCTATGAAATAGTACTATTGAATTTAGAATGAGCAATTATAAGTTAATACTTGTCATATTATAAATAGTTAACAACATGTGGGTCAATGACAGTCTATCCATTGGATAACACTGATAGAATGATCTGAATCCAGAATCATCTATTTCCTGGGCTCCACCAAATACCAATTATAAAGGTAAAGTTTAAAAATGCAAAAGAAACATCCAACCAAGTTTCTTGGGCTTCGTAATAAATAATCAAGAAGTTGGGGGCAGGGTGAGAGACTCCCAGTGGTTAAGAGGGCTCTTGCTGAGGACCCAAGTTCCATTCCCAGCACCTATGTTAGGTGGCTCACTGATGCCTGTAACTCCAGTCCAGAGATATCTGACACCTCTGGCTCTGTAGACACCTACACACACACACACACACACACACACACACACACACACACACACGCTTAAAATTTTTTTAAATATTTGAAAATGTTTTGAAATAAAGAATCCAAAAATTGAAACATCTTGAGGGCAAGTCCATTTTAAGTATAAGCTGAAGATTTCTTCTGTAAGATTGTGTGCATGTGAGGGACACAAACACACACATAGAGAGACAGAGCAAGTGAGCGAGCAAGAAGGAGAATGTGAGCAGGAGAACATCTTCCATGTACTTACCAGGTTCACAACTGGCTTCTGAGTGACCATGCCTTGGCATTGTGCCAGTTTTCACTAGTGCTGGTCCGAACCTCTTTGGAAATATTTAGCAGCTGAAACAAAGGAGGAGCAGAGTGGAAGGGGTTAAGAATGGCTCTTACCCTTGACCAGTCTCCAGCAGTCAGCTGTGGAGGGCAGTCTGTCCTGGCACAGGACTTATGAGAAGATGCCTTGGGTCCTTGGCACAATTCATCCGACAAATTCAGAAAGCTTCCATCTGTTAACAGCTGTCGACAGGTGACTCTCCGGTTCTGGGTTCCCCCACCACATGTCCTGGAACACTAAGAGAAGAACACAGAACACTGTGAAGCAGTGGCCTCACTTTCTGTTAATGCAAAGCAGGGCTCCCGCCATTGCCGTAAGCAGAATGGGACATGGGTTGCCAGGCTTCTGTACCTGCTGCCACTCTTCAATATGCCAGCTAGGAGGGCAATCAAACTGATTGCATGCTCGTAAGGCATGAGGCTTTTCATCTCTGCACTCCTCCAGAGGGGCTGGGGATTCCTCAGGATGTAGGCAGTATACGTCTCGGGTCTGGATTCCAACGCCACAGGTAGCTGAGCAGGATCCCCAAGAGCCCGTGTGCCATCTGTACCAAAAGCCAGGTGAGGAAAAAGGCAAAAGTGACTGGGAAAAGGCGAAGCTTCAAATGAGGCAAACACAACAAGCACAGGCTATCTCAAGCTCCTCGCTGGACCACTAGAAAAGCAGTTCTCAACCTGTGGGTCGCGGCCCCTTTGGGAGTCTCATATCAGATATTTATGGTACAGTTCGCAACAGTAGCAAAATTACAGTTATGAAGAACCAAGAAAATGATGTTTTGATTGTGGGGGGTGGGTCACCACAACGTGAGGAACTGTAACAGCATTAGGAAGGTTGAGAACCACTGCTCTGGATCGGATTACTCTGTACAGGCTCCACACTCTGGCATCTCCCCGAATGTATGTGATTGAAACACAACATTTAAAGGGAAGAAATGCCAGGGAGGTGGTTAAAGAGCTCACTTGTTTGGGAAGATCCTGAGTGACAGGGAGCAAATTGCTTCCCCCGTCCTGCCCTGCCACCACCATTCATCAAAAATAAAACCTTGCCGCGGTTTTGAGTCCTGAGGCCAAGATGATTTATAGAGGTACCAAAAGAGGTTTTAAATGCTTACAAACACATTTCAGGAAATCTTCAGGGCACCTGGATTCGTTATTTGTAATATCCTTGAGAAAAATTCCTTTCTGTTAGGACTGGATTTGCAGCATATATATAATGTGATTCCTTTCTAATAAGATCTTGGAAAAAATCAAGTTTCCTTGTGAAACAGCTGGAAAAATGAAAACTACAGCAGCTGCATTAAATTCATATTTCCAAGTCACTTTGGCGAAGACTCTTGCATTGTACACCTCCCACCTGGAGCTTATATGCCCCATTTCCCGAAGTGCTGGGGAACGCCATTTTTAAAAGTATTTGCCCATCTGATTAGTGAAATGTTGTATATTATGGTTGTTTTACTTGTGGACATTTGATTTTTAGGGAACATGAATTCTTAACTAGTTACCACGGAGCTACAGCAGGAGCAAACCATTTAAAATGCTTAAGATGTGTGCTAAAAAATATGCTGGTTCCAGGGTGTTTTGTAAGGCAAAAAAGAAAAATAACGAACTTCATAAAGTGAAATAAAATCATATTTAGCAGTGAGGTACAAACCTATGATGCAGCAGCTAGCCATCAAATGCTAAAGTGAACATAGAGTAATTATGTACAGTACAGTGTGTGTGTGTGTGTGTGTGTATGTGTGTGTGTGTGTGTGTGTGTGTGTGTGTGTGTGTGTGTGTGTGTGTGTGTGATTGTATTATTAAACCAAAAGCTTCTCATACAACCAGATAAGCACACAACCACTGAGGTCCGAGTAACAGCATTTCTGTTTTTTGTATTTTTCTGCCTTTTATTACATTCATTCATCACATAGCATTCATCATCAGAGAAGAACAAGTTCACTCAAAAAACATATTTAAATGTAACTTTCGACTTTCTCATTTCTCTTTTTCTGTAACAAACATGTTTACTTTTCTAGGGGAAAATAGAAAAAAAGCGGTAGTACTGGTGATACAATACAAAGAACAAACATTTTATTAGTGAAAGGAAGTCTGCTAGTGCAGAACTAACAACGCAAGCATAACAGTAGAGTAAGAAGCAGGTTGGAATGTCCATGTGGCAAAGGTTCAGTCCCCAGCTTGGCACTGCTCTTCAGGTTGTGGAACCTTTAAGGGGTGGGGTCAGTGGGGAGCTTTAGGTCACTGGGGACATGTCTTTGGAAGGGTAGGACTCCAGCCCCTTGCCCTCTCTTTCTTTTGCCATGAGGTGCCTGGGCTTCTTTTACCAAATCCTCCCAGCATGATGCACTGAGCCACTACAGGCACCTATGAGTAGAGTGCCCCTCGGTGGGGACTGACACCTTCCAGACTGTCAATCAAATAAAGTCTCCCTTTATCAATCAGTTGCCTCTGGTATTTGTTAAAGTGTTGGAAAGTTTACTAACATAATGCATATGTAACATGAACTGCTAGGTATAGGAAACAATCATTTCTATTTAATGATTTATTTGAAAATATCTTTGAAATAGATTTCTAGAAAACAGCAAAATGTTCGTTCAAGGACAAGACTCTGTTAGCTTAGTTATCCATGGAATTCCTACAAAGTTTCAAGGAATATGTCAATCCCATTTGATGTTTAGTTCTCCAAAGTAAAAAATAGAATTGAAATATTTTAATGGATATTATGAAGTTTGAAAAAAACTTGGGCACAAAGACTCATACAGAAAGAAAAGAATTTGACATTTGAATATATATTCTAAGTCCTGCATAAAAGTGGAAATCACAGCTGCATAGAAACATTAGTGAAGATATCTGTGTTCCACGAAGATTTACATGTTGAAGCACTGTCTTTCAATAGGATGAGGTTTACGATGAGGCTTTTCAGAAGTAATTAGGGTGAGAATAGCCATAGGGCACCTTTCTCCCTACCATCTGCAGACATAGGGAGAAATCAGGCATCAAAAAGCCAGGCAGAGAATGCTCTCCATAAGCCAGACCCTACGGGCTTTCACCTTTCACTTTCTAGGCAAAGGGAAAACAAAGTTCTAGTGTTTAAGGCACCCTCATAATGGTACTTTGTTCTCACAACCTGAGATCACTAATAGAGTAAGTTTTCTGACCAAACTAGAAGCAAATTAGACAAGACCTAAATATTTTGAAAGTGTGCAGTAATCTTCTAAATTACCCATGAGCATGTATGAATTCACACAGAGAAAAATGTCTGGAAAATTATATATAAAAATATTAATAGAAGGAATTGTAGTTAGTGTTTTAAAATGCATATTAATAAAAAATAAAAAGTCAAAACTTGTAGGAGACACCTAAAACAGATTAGAAGAAATTCAATAGCCTTAAACACATACTTGAAGAATAAAGATTGACTTTAATAATCTTAGTTTCTACTTCAAGAGGTTAAAAAAATAATTAAAGTGAAAAGTAGAAGAAAGGAGAGATAGATGATAGATAGAGAGATAGATGATAGATAGACAGACAGATAGATAAAAGCATAGAAATAGTGGAAATGAATAAGCTGGAAGATAAAAAACATCTGTTTTTTCAAAAGTCTAATCAAATTAAGTCTTTAAGAAAGTCTAAAGCAAAAGCACAAATCACTGATGTCGGAATTTAAAAGACAATCTTGAAAAGTGAAGTCATTAAAATGAATGTAAGTTTATAGTAAAAACTGTCAATAAATTTGAAAATTACAACCTCCTGCATTAGTATTCCAAATGCTGGGTGAGATCCCAGACACACACCACCATGGCATGGTTGTCTGTTTTATGGTCGTCAAAAGGGGCCTTCCTTCTCAAAAGAAAGGTTTACCCTTTCAGAGACAAAACCAATACATCTCAGTTTATGGGATGGATAGTTAGTTTCCATAATTTGCTTTTTCACTAAAGTAGATGCTGGGTTTGCATGGGCTCTCCATTTTATTCCTTATCTTCATTTTGTCCTAGGGCTTATCAACTTGATAGGCAAAACCTATTAAGTCAAGAAGTCTACGTTGCTGGACTTGGCAACTGCATGCACCCACGCAAGCTCGAACTTTAACACTGGATTCCTAGTCTACATTCCACGTTAGTTTTTTTTTTTCTTATCTCAGGCTTTCCTTTCCTCCTTACAAGCCTAGTCTATATTTCAAATTGTTCTGTATATTTAAAGGGATTTTGTTTTGTTTTTGTAGCCCAGGGTGGCCTCAAACTCA
Organism: Peromyscus melanophrys; assembly: GCA_902168415.1. NCBI lineage: Eukaryota > Metazoa > Chordata > Mammalia > Rodentia > Cricetidae > Peromyscus > Peromyscus melanophrys. Next base: position 39,026 of record CABHPR010113246.1, on the reverse strand, counting down.
CAATCCTCTCCACTCAGTCTCCTAAGAGCTGCAATTACAAGTGTGAATCCTCATGGCCATCTCAGACCTCCACTGTAAAATTCTGCCTCCGTGATGTCTCAGGGCATGGACAAATGTAAGCAAGGTCTTTGCCACGAGGCCACGGAATCCTCACTCCCATTTGAAACTTCAAGGGCATAGTCTTTAGAGTTCATCTGACTCGTAGTTCCAGTGGTTTGAGTTCATGGTCTTTGGCACTGTCTTCTGGGACGATGGCAAGGGAGAGCATCAGGTCAGCAGGGGTACATGCATAGTAGAAGTTGCTTGCTCACAGTAGACAAGAAGCAATGAGTGCTAACATTTCTTCCTGTAACTTATCCCTATTTCACTGACTTTATGTTTCTAGTATTTTTATTGTTTCTTTGTAACACTCACCCATTCTTACTCCATTTCTGCCTATTTCTGTTTCTTTTTCAGCTTTTGTGTGTGTTTTAATTTCACCTAGAGTAAGTTCATCTTCCAAATGATGAATCCATTGTCTTTCTTCTTGTGCTTTGGAATTTGCACTTTCAGGTGCAATTTGAAGGAAGTACAGAGTCTCTATTTCTCTTTCTTTCTCTCCCCCTCTCTCCTACCCTTCTCCTTCCCCTTCCTATTTTCCATTCTCTGTCAAGTAGGAACTGAACTCTCATTTGCTGTAACTACCTCAGAGCTTCTCATCTACAAAGAGGTTCTGTGGGCCAGCTTTCTCGTCACATCCTACTCTACTCCTTTGCAAGCATGGACAGCTGTCTTCATAGGTTTGCTGCTAGTAGACCATTTTAATTTCCCCCCTTTATACCAGATCTATCAGTGGTCTGTATTTGGAGCAAACCAATTCTATTTTAACTGGAAGTTTATCAATTAGACTATCATTGATCATATCTAAGTTTCTGTAGTCTTAGGCATGAGAAAAGTTATAAACTACACACATGCACACACACAATATTTTGTTGGCAATATGACTATATATCTAATTATTTAGGAAGTATCTGTTTCACTCTTAAAACGATTCAGCTTAAACTTGTAGACATTATTGGGAATGACTTCAGCCTAATTATCTTTAAAAAGTATGTAACTAGAAAAATCAGTTATAGCCCCAAGAGACAGGAGATGGAACTATTTCTTTCTGGAAGGGGGCAACAGTTTCTTATCATATGTGTGTGCATGTGTATGAAGTATATGTGTATATACTAACTCAAGAACTGAGTAAACGGTCGGTGTAAAAACACATCCCTCTTGCCTGTTGCTCCTATACTCCCTTCCCATGAGGCCCGGACTCCTGATAGAGAAGGCTGTCTTCAGACTAGTGGGACCATTATGTAACCCTGTGTGTTTCTACGAACGTCTGGCTCTCTCCTGGAAAAGGCAAACTCTGCAAAATAGCAGCCCTGCAACAGTTACAGGATAGGCCAGGGGGAGCAACTCACAAGAGCAAATAAGCACACAACACCCCCCTTGGAGACCCCAGGCCAATACATCAAGCGCATTTGCCTTAGGGTAAATACAGGTCTACTGACTGTCCACCCCAGTCTCAGTGGTAAGCTTCACCCTGGGGTGAGATTTCACTGCTATTGCCCTTGGAGTCGGTAAATATTTATATGGAAAATATTATGCAACCCCCTGTCCCTGTTATTCCTACACCACTGGTTTCTAGAACTTAAAACATTTTTGTAAACTTACCTTTATTTTGGCATGGAACCTTTGCCTCCCCTGGGTTTTCTCCAACATAACTCTCAATCTTTGAAAAGGTTATTAAAGTTGCAACTTTGAAACGAGGGACAATATTTCCTTTTGTATAAAAACAGACTCTTAATTTTGCAGAGTGGCCAAAGCATATTGTCTGCTCCATTCTTTCCAGCTTGGAAGCTCTGTGGCATGTGTTGCTGAGGATGGGGAGGGTAGGAGCTCTGGCTATGGTGGGGAGGAAGGAAGGGACACTGTGCCTGTGAGCTGCTAAGCCAGCAAACTTCCCTCGGCAGCCTGAGGAAACATTTTCCAGATTTTGTCAAGTCTTGCCGGGGTTTGGTGGTCAAAGTAGGGGGACACTATAAACTAAATGCAAGCTGTTCTTACCTCCTGATGGTTCTGGCAAAGGCTGTCATTCTTAGAACTTGTCCAAATCTGTCCTTGTCACCCCACAGATAGTGCCCAGCTTTGAATGGCTTGATTGAATGAGTTTTTCTACTTGACCACAGGGAGAATGTGACACTCACTCAGCACATACCGTGCTTTCTGAATTTGAATGCTCCTTTGGGCCAGTGAGTGGCCATTTGGTACTCTTGATGCTGAGTGGGGACTCTGAGCTGCAGCTCCCTGAGTCCCATGATCACAGACAATGTGATTCAAGGGTTAGAATTAGGATCACAAAGAATTTTTATGTTACTATGAGTTGCATTATGATCCACCCCCCCCCCCCCCAATGCTGAAATTACATAATTTCTACATCTGTAACTGAGAATTTATTTGCAAATAGTCTGGGCAGTTGGTTAAGTTAAGGGGTGGTCATTAGAGGGGGCCCTAGACAACCTGAGTGGTGTATTCTGGAAAGGAGAAATCTGGAGACAGACACACTGAGGAAAAGCGATACAAATACCACAGGAAGAATGCTCTTCACAAGCCACAGAATGCTAGAGCCAGGAGCATGGAGCGAGGACTGGAAGTGATTCTCCTTCCCAGCCCTCAGAAGGAACCAGTGCTGCTGACTCTGTGGTTTTGGACTTCGTGTCTCCAGATCTGTGAGATGATAAATTTCGGTTCTCCCAGCCACTTAGTCTACCGTGCTTTGTTAAGGCTGCCCCAGGAATCTAACTCCATGCCAAATAAAGAACTCGGATTAAGTGCCCAGGTAAAAGAAAGTCAACAGAGGCTCCATATGAGAGAGTCACACTGTAGTCACCCTGCACGTTAGAAAGAGAAATCTCTCAAATCTCACCCCTGATGCTCTTGCTGAGGACCCGAGTTCAGTTCCCAATACCCACATTGGCCCTCTTACAACTAACTACCTGCAACTCCAGCTGTAGGGGATCCGACTCTCTTCTGACCTCTGAGTACATATCTACACACACACACACACACACACACACACACACACATGAATCTTTTTAAACACAGTGAAGAATTTTGTCACTGTGCTGGGGCCTCCATCTGCCCTGTGATAATGAAAATCACTCTCATGGGATGTGCCTTCAGGCTGCAGAACGTTCTGGTTTACCCAGTTTTATTGGTGCCTGGTCTACTTTCCTACTTTCCGACATCTTCACTGTCAGTGTCCTGGAGAGTACAGAGCCCTGATTAAAAAAAACTAGCTTCCTGCCAATCTGGAATGACATTTGAGTCTAGAGAGAAGGTACCCCAGTACCATGGGTTGTCTTTTCTTCTTCTGACTCATCTCAGCCAATGGCCATGAGAACTGCATGCTTCCCCATTCTGCTGTCACCATTCAAACTCTGCACAAATTCTAGGCCATTTCTTTTATAGCCATCTTTCCAGGGAGAGAGGGCGTTGGCTAGTATAGAGAAAGGGGAGGGCAGGCAGCGAGGGCTGGAAACCGAGAGATCGGCTCCGCCAGGAGCAGCTTCCTTTTTGTGGTTTGGAAAAGGAAGAGTTTGGACTAGATAGTATTTAATGAGAAATCTCCATTCTTGCGTTTGACTTTATATCATGCGGTTTATTTACTGTGTGTTCTCGGGCAAGTTACCAACAACCTAAAAACCATAATTCTGTTCTCATATTCAGAAACCAGGGCTATTTTGTATTATATATTCATCACCACATTTCTAAATGGGTGTGAAGTTATTGACTAAAATAGCAGAGGAATGCATGAGATAGCACAGGCCGGAGTTACAAGTTCATCCCTCTGCTGGATGCATTTAAAGTCCATAGAAGATTCTGTACGTGGTGAGACCCTTAAGACTCCGCTCCCGAGCGCTGGTGCACAGAGAAGCACAGTGTGGGAAGGACTGCACTCTGAACATTTCTGGAAAACACTACAGAGATGGGATTATCTCTAGGGCTTCAGACACAGAAGCAGACTCAACTGCACTCGGAAATGTCATTCTACTATGTACACCTTTTACTACGGTCTCTACACAGTAAAAGGAATGGTATCTCCGTGCGTTCACAGAAAACCCCTCCTTTTCTAAAAATGTTGGCTTGAGATTTCAGTATTGGAATGAGAAGAAAACTAAGAAACCTGGATAAGTTGATTGGTTCACTAAGCTTTCTCCACTTAGTACCAAGTATTATTATGAGCGGATTCTCCCAATTGGATTCACACCCCACACTACCCCAAATAAAGTCATCCAAATACATGCCTGCAACAAGTATTCTAAGACAATCCCCTTCCCCAGAAGATACCAAAATCCTTGATTTCCAAGTACCTTACATAAAATGGTTACTTTTGTGTATACCTACACACCCTCTGATGTACTCTAGGTTACAATGTGAATACTGTGTAAAGAGTTGCTATATTATACTACTTGGGGAATAGTAATGAAAAATAATAAGCCCAGTGTTTTTGTTTGCTTTTGGTTGCTATGATAAACACTGTGGGCAAAAAGCAACTTGGGGAGGCAAGGGTTTATTTCATCTTAACACTTCTGTAGTTCCCTCATAAACACTTCCCTCATAAAGGGAAACCCGGACAGGAACTCAAGACAGGAATCTGGAAGCATAAACTGAAGTAAAGACTATGGAGGAATACTGCTTACTTTCTGGCTTGCTTCCAAGCTCATGATCAGCTACCAATTTCATATAAAGCCCAGGCTCGCCTGCCTACTGCTGCCCACAGTACACTGGACCTTCCTACATCAATCAGCAACTGAGAAAATGCTCCACAAATGTGCTTACAGCTAATCTGATGGAGGCAACTCCTCAAGTGATTTTCCCCTTTTCCAAGTGGGTCTAGCTGACGACCAAGATTAGTTTCACAGTTGGATACGTTTGAGACAGAAAAAAACAAAAAAAAAAACAATTTTTCACAGCTCTAGAGATCAACAACCTTATATATGTTAAGCCCTTACATAGCCCTGTATACTGAGTTATACTCCTGGACCACTAAAATAATACTTTTGTTCACGATTGGTTTGAATGTGCAATTGTTGAACACGAAGAGCTGATTGTGCTTGATTCTCAGGGAAAGCTCTGGGTGCAGCTAACAAAGTGGGTGACCTGCTTGGCAGTGAGAACACACTTTCCCTCCCATTTATATTGCCTATTCTGTAATGCGTTTTCTAGTGTGGATTACCCTGAGATGCAGTCACCAAGATGTGAATGTGAGGCAAGGGGAAGAGACTTCCCTGTGCTGTTCCTGGGCCTCGACTTTTACTGCATTATCCCATCTGAATCCAGAAAAACTGCTCTGAGAGCAGCTAAGACATTCCTAGTATTTCTGACAGACACCAACAAAGTCAGAAACGCAGAAATGGACAAAAACCACCGTGTCATCCCACTGCGGGTAAGGCTTTACCAAGCATCAGGCACATCTGAGCTGGCCTCCTCCTGAGAGACTCCAGGTTAGAGGACAAGGCTCGTGAAGGAAGGATGCCCATCTCTAGTCTGCAAAAGCCCTGGTGACCAGAGTGGCCCAACCTCCTTGATCCTCATTCTAATGCCCTCAAGGCATGAGGGTCAACATCACAACCGATACATTTCACAGAAGCAACAATAGAATTCGAGCATAACTTGTTTCCTGAATGTTCATAAAACATACTTATGTTTTACTCAGGATGGCAGACGGGACACACTAACCTTCATCCATCACCTAGAGTTCTAGACATAGCAAAACCCGCCTTTAACAAGTGAAAGTGGCTTTCCAGGTAGACAGCATAATCACTAAGACTCCAGCAGAGGTGGGGGGTGTGATGGAACAGGCTCTCATTTTTTTTTGCATCTAATTTTTATTAAAACAGAAGAGTGGTGGACATAATAAAGGTAGACAAAGGAAAAGAACAGCCAGGGCCAGACTGGTTTGTCTGTGCGACAAACCAAAGATGCTGAGTTATCATCATCTGTAACCAGCAACCCCCAGGGAGAGAGGATCCAGACAAGGGAGCCAATTAACTTTTAAGGCCAGTCTTTCAAATCAAAGAGACCATAACCAATCAATCTCAGCTGTTCTGGGGGTCATGGCATTTCAAACTCCAAAATCTGAGACCCAGGGCAAGATAGCACGGGAAGATAACAGCCTATCTGTGTGAGTTTTAGGTGACAAGCAGATCACTGAGTGATCCACAAATGCAAATGGCAGGCCTGCTGTGAGCCCATGTGACCTCTCCCTCAGATGCTGTGTCACCAGAGGGAGAAGTTCCTTTGGGGAGACTAGGAAGAAAAAGGGAACACGCTGGCTGGTTTTTTATAATAGCAGGCCAGTTTGTGTCCACTGATGCTTGTTGCAAGCGAAAGTAAGGTTTAAGAGGAATTCTTCCTAGCTTAGTTGCCCTTGAATGTACCCCCAAAGAAGCTGGGGCCACAGCATAACGAGCAGATGAGAGCTCTGAGCGGGCTCAGTTGATCTGCTTTGATGAGTTCGTGAGTCTCTATGCACAGTGAGTTTCTCTTTGAAAGCGGGTGTTAAGGTCCTGACAGTATTTCTATCCTTCACATACCTGGGCGGGCAGGGCTCCGTGTTACAGGCCTGACTCATTGCTGGAGGACGGTGCACCATGTCACACAGGCTGTCATTGACGGTCTGCTGGGTCTGGATGTGTAAGCACACAGCGATGGCTTCTTGATGGCCTGGAAGGTGGAAAGAGAAACAACGTGGACACAGAACAACTCACCATGCAAAGAAGACAGGATTTGGGGACTTCAGGTCACTAGGACATTGCCTTTTCGACTGCATCAGAAGCCATCTGTGAGCAAACTCCAAGACTCTAGCCCTTAATACGTCTTCATTCACCTCTAGACTCATTCCCTCTCCTCTATCTTATCCAAGATCTACTTACCTGGAAACATGTCGGAGCAGCCTACACTCAGAATCAGCTGCTTCCTGAGGAGAGCCAGGTGTACCCCCCACACACACACAAACTCCCCACCCCCACCCCCACCATCAAGGTGTATCTTCCCATCATGTACGACAGTTTTCCTAAGGGAAAACTTTACATGTTCTGCTAAAGAATATCATTTTTTTTTCTAGATCACCACACAATGAATCTCGTTGTACTTTGAATCATACAATTTGAAAGCAATTAGTGATGCTTTTGTTGGCAGAAATGCCTCCCATTGCACAAGCTCGTGATGTGCTTTCACCTAAGTCTGCAATAACTCATGAGGCCAAACAAATGGCATTTGTGTCTCCATTTTTTTCATGTAACAGTAAGGAATTTGAAATTTAGAGAGCCATTAAGACTGAAGGGTGGTAAAACGAAAGCTGAAGTGTTGTGGAGGTCTTTCTGTACGCTGTGAATATGTGTTGCTCTGGTTGGTTGATAAATAAAGCCGTTTGGCCTATGGCAAGGCAGCTTAGAAGCAGGCAGGAAATCCAGATAGATAGACAGGAAGAGAAAGAAGAGGCAAGACAGATGCTGCTAGCCACCACCAGGAGAAGCAAGATGTAAAAGTATTGGTAAGCCACAAGCCACGTGGCAAAGTGTAGATTTATAGAAATGGGTTAATTTAAGATAAAAGAGCTAGCTAGCAAGAGGCCTGCCATAGACCATACAGTTTGCAAGTAATATAAGCCTCTGTGTGTTTAATTGGGTTCGAGTGGCTGCAGGACCGGGTGGGACACAGGACAACTTCAGCTACACTGAAGAGTTAGCCTGGGGGATGGTTCAGCCATTAACGTGCTTGTTGCACAAAGGGGAGACTCAGAATTTAGATCCCCAAACCCAGGTAAATGCTCAGTGGATGTGGCCATTCCTCTGAATTCCAGCCTCAGAAGGCAGAGCTGGGACCCCACAACAAGCTGCCTGGGGAGACTAGCCAAATCCAAATCCATATCCATGAGCTCTGGGTTTGATTGAGAGACTCTGCTTCAGGTAAAAAGGTGGATGATTGATTAAGATGATTCCTGAAATCACTTAGGGCCTCTTAGGGTACATCCACACATGTGTGCCCAGACATGTGCAAATGTACATATACGCATGCACAATACACACACACACACACACACACACACACACACACACACACACACACACCTGAAAATGGAAAAGTAAAAACAGATAATTAGGTGGAAAAAGTCCTTGGAAGAGTGAATTCCCTGCCGCTGGATTCAGTGGTCTCTGTTTTGTACACTGGGGACTCCAGAATGTGACATGGCCTTCACATGCAGCAATAGCCCCTTGTATAAATGTGAACATTCAAGGGCATATGTTCCCCTGGAGGCCAGACAGACAAATCTATGTGACTCCTAAAGCCAACACTCTCAACCAGTATTCTTTGTCTGTTGAGAGAAAAATGAAAAAAAAAATTCGGAAACTTGGAACTGAGTGAAATAGCACTCAAACTTTTGATGAAAAACATCTAATGAAAACGCTTACAGTGACTGCCTGTTATTTGAAATACACAAACATATTCACTTTTATGTCAAATGCACTTTCGATTATGTTACAAGTTTGTGGCCCTTTTTCTGAATGCCATGTTTCAATTCAACCATTTTACAGCATTTTGCAGAAAGTAGTATAGGCCAAAATACTTATAAGATGGAAATTTTGTTTGTTTGACTCTCTCTGATAAGTTTTCTCCCTATCTTCATCTGCACTGTTATGTTTACCACAATGGCAAGGTGCAGTTGGCAGGTACCTTCTTTGAGTATTTCATACAAGGACTGATTACCCCAAAATGCAAGAAGACATGGCTACAGCCTAGGGTCTCTGACTTTTTTTTCAAAGTATCAAATCCCTTAGTAGCCTCATAGGAGAATGGATGCTCATTTCCTAATAGATTTTGGTTTTTTTTTTAAATCTGTGGTTGTTATGTAAAATGAATAGAAAAATCTCTTAATAAAAAAGGAAAATAAAATAAAATAAAATTTTAGACAAAGCAAAAAAAAATCTAAGAAAACTGCAGTCATATTTCAAATACATTTCAATTTGTAACAAATTCTTTAGAGAATCTATTCAGAATATTTTGGAACATTCTATGGAGACAGACTTGGGGAAGGTCTTAGAGCACCACTTGAAATTGTTTGGAAAGAATTTACAACACCCATGACATACTTTTTGTCAACAGAAAGAAAGTTTAAAATCTACTAAATAATTTGGGATATTTATTGGTATAGAATATATTTTCCGAGGTGGCCACAGAATATTTCCTAGACCACATTTTGATCCAACAATGTGATTTTAACATTACTTCTTGGGGAGGTTTGATCAAATAGTTATCTTTAAAACAGAAAAGTGTAAAATTTAAAGTTTATCAAAATAAGTTCATCTTATTCCTAACAAAATTCAGGTCACTACATTTCCATGCTTAGAACATGTTATGAATGTGTTCAGTGAAGTTTATATAATAAATTCATTTTGTTGCATGAAAATATATCCCTCATACTTGATTTCTGCAGTGTTTGGATAAAAGTGTCATCTCTTAGTTACACACACACACACACACACACACACACACACACACACACACACACAGAGTCATATGCCAATGACAAGGAAACATTCAAAGACATATGTTATTGGATAATCTTTCATTGTGCAAACGTACAGTGTCCTTGCACAAGCAAGACAGAAGTGACATCTCTTCATATCACATTATGGGACCTTCATCATATATGTGATGGCACATGGCCACATCTATAGATACATGTGTATAAAAATATACACTCAAAGTCTTCATCAAGAAATAAATAAATGGCCGGGCGGTGGTGGCGCACGCCTTTAATCCCAGCACTCGGGAGGCAGAGGCAGGCGGATCTCTGTGAGTTCGAGGCCAGCCTGGGCTACCAAGTGAGCTCCAGGAACGGCGCAAAGCTACACAGAGAAACCCTGTCTTGAAAAAAAAAAAAAGAAATAAATAAATGATGAATGTAAAAACAAATATTCTAATAGTAGAAGCAGAGCCAATTAAAAAAAAATACAGCCAGGAATGGTGGCACACTCATTTAATCCCAGCATTTAAGAGGCAGAGGCAAGCAGATCTTTGTGAGTTTGAGGCCAGCTTGGTCTACAGAGTGAGTTCCAGGACAGCCAGGACTACATAGTAATGCCCCATATCAAAAAACAAACAAAGAATAAATAAATTTCTTTGTGTTGGTTTTGATCAGTTTGAGCTATGTTATTGACAAGTTCATACCACACCCTCACATATAAGTGGCGTGTGTATATGTGATATGTGCCTATGAGGTATGTGTGTATGTGATATTTGCATGTGTGTGATATTTGTGTGTGATGTGTGTGTGCACACATGTGCACCTGAGTTCATATTGAAAAATTTAGCTAGTATGATTAAGTGCAGACTACTAGAACCCTCCAGGTAATGAGAAGAGAGGAAACAGTATGTCATGGACCCAGAGAAGTTCAGTGAACAGTGCCACACTTTAGCAAATACGCACATCGCTCAGTGTCCCCCACAGGTGGCTTCTTTTCAGGAGGCTGTGAAGACACAGCTGGTAAAGATTAAAGGTTGTTAAAGGCTGTTCGGCTTTATCATGGGCACCCTGAACATCACTGGAACCTGACAGGAAGTGACCAATTATAGCAAGAGTAGCTGGAAAAACTACAGCTCATGGCCTGTCAAGATTTGAAGGGATTTGGAGAGAGCAAAACCATGATGGCTGATGTACCGTGTCAGGAACACCTCTCCACAGGGAGCATGTTAAAATGAGTCCAGAGTGAACTTATTCAGCTTTTCTTCTCTTCCACTGCTGCTAGGACTCATCAAGAGAAAGGGTCACTTTCTACATGCCAAGAGCACGCCAGGGTTAAGGTTTCCAAGATGCATAATAAGAGGCATCTGAGGTCCTGAACTTGGAGAGCAGTTAAGTCTGGGGCAAACACAAGACAGCTTTGGGGTTCACTGAGGTCCTGTGCTCTGGAGATAAGAGACATGGTTTGTGTTTCAGGTCCAGGTAAACCAGAAAGGCTAAATTCCTAGATGGAATGGGCTTCTAGGAATGAGGGAGCAGTGAGTGAGAGGGGGAAATAAATGGAGGCAGCTGGGGTTCTCCTGTAGCCTCAAACTCTAGCAGAGGATGATCTTGGAAATCCTGGTCTCCTCGCCTCTACTTCTCAAGTGTTGGGTCTACAGGCCTGCCTCCCTGCACTTGACTCAGCTCAGGGTTCTTTCTCGAAACTCCACAAGGACAGCTCCACACACTCACACCGGCAGCCTTGCTGTAGCCTGGAGTGAGGCACATGCCACTTTGGGGGGCTGAGTACCAAGGTGGCAGTGGTACAGAGCAGAGCTCAAGGACGGGTGTGTTCAGAGACAGATCAGGGACACTGGAGGGCAAGGACTGAGAATTCAGTCTCCAGAGTGAGGATCTGAGTCACAATGGTTGGCCTTGAGATCTACCACCTACTAGGGCATTCCAAGCCACCAGTTCAAGACCCCTAGGAAGAGTGGAGCACACTCATGAGCCAATAGCTCAGAGGTAGCTGCTTCTTTTGCTTTCTGACCTTCTTTGAGGGGTGACACCGGAAGGTGCTCAGGGAGGGAGCCCACGGCATAACAAGTGGCTGGCTGGACAGCTAAACCAAGAGTTATAGAACAGACAGGGCGTCAGGGATGCTGGCTCACCGGAGAAACTAGGGTTCTTTCTTGTTAGTAAAATTTCTAGCTTTCCTGGTTGTTACATTTTCTTTTAAATCAAGTGTGTGTGTGTGTGTGTGTGTGTGTGTGTGTGTGTGTGTGTGTGTGTATGTAACACACACACACACAGGCACAAATGACTATGAAGGCCAGATATCAACCTTGGGTGTTGTTTCTTAGGAGCCATCCACCTGGTTTCTGAAACATGGTTTCTCACTGGCCTAATCTCACTGATTAGATTAGTTGGCCATTGAGTCCCTGGGACCCACTTGTCTTCACCACCCACACTACCATGCCTGGCTTTTTATGAGTACTGGGATGTTGCTGGAAAATTTCTCTCGAGCTCCCAAGTCCCGCCAGCTCCCAAGTCCCACCAGTCCTGTGGTGTAATCCTATTATATGTCGACCAAGAGTTTAACATTTGCTTTACATATGGGGAATGCATGCCATAAGATACTATTGCCTCCTTAAACCTTCGTAAATCCAACATGTCAATTGGAGTCCAAATATTTTGTGTAGACATTTGACCAGGCGACTGCTGTACGGTTACCGGATAAATTAATGGTGACTGTGTGAAAACAGGCTTTCTCTCTGTCACCTTATGATCCACAACTTCACTCTTAATTTCTTCTGTCTGAGTTTTTTGAGGTTTAACAAGTTTTTCTAAAACTGTCACCCTGGCACTTAAATCGACTATCGGCGCCATTTGTAGCTAGAGTTTTCCTGCCTGACCCACAGTCAGGACAAATCTCTCTCACCCGCCAGTCCCACAGCCGCACAGACCCAACCAAGTAAACACAGAGACTTATATTGCTTAGAAACTGTATGGCCGTGGCAGGCTTCTTGCTAACTGTTCTTATATCTTAAATTAATCCATTTCTATAAATCTATACCTCGCCACATGACTTGTGGCTTACCGGCATCTTCACATGCTGTTTGTCATGGTGGCGGCTGGCAGTGTCTCCTCAGCCTTCCACTTCCCAGAATTCTCTCCTCCTTGTCCCGCCTATACTTCTTCCTGCCTGACCACTGGCCAATCAGTGTTTTATTCATTGACCAATAAGCAACATGTTTGACATACAGACCATCCCACAGCACTGGGATCAAACTCAGTTGTGGTAGTTTGAAAGAAAACGCCCCCCGAAAGGGAGTGACATTATTAGGAGGTGTGGCTTTGTTGGAGTGGGTGTGACCTTATTGGAAGGAGTGTGTCACTGTGGAGGCGAGCTTTGAGGTCTCACAGATGCTCAAGCCCCACCCAGTGTCTCATGACACTTCCTATTGCCTGCAAGATGTAGAACTCTCAGCTACTTCTCCTGCACCATGCTCCCTGCCAGGATGATAATGGACTGAACCTCTAAACTGTGAGTGAGCCACCCCAATTAAATGTTCCCTTTATAAGAGTTGCTGTGGTCACGGTGTCTCCTCACAGCAATGGAAACCCTAAGACATCAGGACTTCGGGCTGTGCAGTCAGCTCTTTACTAAGCCATGCTCCTAGTCCCTTGCTGGTTATCTTCATCCTCCTACTTTAAGCAAAAGCTAGAAGGAAAACAGCTCTTGGACATTGGCTCCTTGCTAATTTACTCCTTCAAAAAAAAAAAAATCCTTAATGCTTAAACAATCCCAAGTTCCACTTCCCCTTCTAAGGAGAACCTGGCTACACACACCAGTTATCTCCTATGCCTAGCCTGGCCCTGCAGGATGCTAGCCTGGCCCTGCAGGGTGCCCAGCCTGGCCCTGCAGGGTGCCTAGCCTGGCCCTGCAGGGTGCCTAGCCTGGCCCTGCAGGGTGCCTAGCCTGGCCCTGCAGGGTGCCTAGCCTGGCCCTGCATGTTAGCTATCCACCCATCATGGGGGTGAACATGCCCTGTACTGGTTCCTGGCCCGGCGGCTGCAGGCATGAACAGAAACATTTTCTCAGGATGCCTCTTTCTGACCATTGCAGCAGCTATAAGCCATCCCAGGCTGCCTCGTTCTATGACACTGATTTCTACATAAGATTGCTTCAATATATCCATTCTGCAGTTTCTAACTTATTCCATATTAACCAGCGAACCTCTTCCTCTCTTGATGAAGCAGATTCTTAGGCCAAAGATACTGTTTTAGTCACTATAACTCCCAAATATAAAAGAAAAAAAAAGCATAGCTTTGCTATTGCATGAATTCACCCCTTTTAGACTTTTGCTGATTTGCACATATGACGTACATGAGATCAGACCCTTCACAACAGACCACGTGTCTATCTCTTAGGAAGGGGTTTGAATACCTCCTAAGCACGTCGCAGTGCAGGGCGTAAAACCAGCATACTCCCAGTCGTAAGTCATCTCACTGTCCTTCTCCGGGAGAGGGCCACCCAGCTCTGGAGACACAGGACTCTGGTCACAGGCTTCGAGGAGGCAGGGTCGCTCAGTGGGCGGCTTGGGGCCTTCGCACTCTTCCTCGGGGAGCTCAGTCTCAGTCTGTGTGAATGTGAGGAGCACCCGACACCTCACCTCACGCATCTGAAGGCCCGGCCCACAGGTGGTGCTGCAGGCCGACCAGGGTTCTGGGATGAACCTGAGAAACACCAGAAGCCAGGAGAGGGGAGTCACATGCAGTCCATAAGAGGAATGCTATGGTTCTGATGACTGTCCATTATGTAGTTAACCTGTTTTGAAATCTTACAGCCAACCGAGAGAATTCTTCATTAAAGACACACTACTTTTGCCTCCACACAAAAAAATCAAAGTTCCGTGCTAAGACCAGTGTAAAGCACTACAGTGTGTCTTAAGATGTAATAAATAGGCCACCATTTAGAGATAATTACATGACTTCATTTCAAGAGGTGTATTTTTGCTAGTCTTTATTCAGCCAGTTTACGAAGGTGAACTTCCCCTTCGTAACAGGGGGAATAGCGTTGAACCTTCTCCGGATTTGAGAGCTCAGCTGCAGGGCAAGGCAGATGCGTGTGCAAAGAGGACGAGGCTGTGATGTCCTCCTTTCGTGTTTAACAGATACCTGGGCTTTTAAGCGTTCTTGAACAGAGGTGGGGGTGCACAAACTGGCCGTACAGTGAAGCATTCATTCATGAGGGTTGCCAGACTCTCAAATCAAACCCAGCTTATTATGGGCTGTTCCTGTAACATCCTACCAGCTACAAATGACTTTTATAGTTTTGACACTGCTGGTGATGAAAGAGGATAGTATTTTGTGACACACAAAAATTAAATAGAATCCACGTTTTAGTGTCGATAATGAAAACCGTACCCGGGACACAGCCACACACTCATTTGTCAACCTCTCATTTATGCCTGTCTTTCTGCTACTGGGCAGAAATGAATGTTTACAACAGATCATTTATTCTTTGTAACCTAAAATATTTGCTCTCTGGCCCTCTTCAGAAAATATGTCTAACCCTTGCACACATTCATTAAAAATTAGGCTCCGTTGGGACATGTATATGTAAGACACTCTGACTCAGACCTTTGCATCGCAGGATAGTAACAAGTTGATAGAAGGGTGGGGACAGCTTAGTGGGTGAAAGTGCTTGCAATATGAGCCTGACAATCCCCAGAACCCACGTACAAAGCCGGGCGTGAGAGTGGGCTATGAGCCTTACAACCCGAGTGAGTTTGGCCCCCAGAACCCATGTACAAAGCCAGGTGTGGTAGTAGGTTATCCCAGCACTCCTTTGGCAAAGTGGAGAAAGGAGAGTGGCCCAGAAGCTCACAGGCCAGCTAACCCTGAATATGCAACACAGTGGCAGAAACAAGTGAGACTCTGCCACAAACAAGGTAGAAAGGGACTCCTTCTTGACTGCTACAAGTTATCCTCTGAGCTCCACACATGCTCTTATCACACCCCCCACACACATACTACCACCACCGCCACTCACACATATGCACATGTATACATACACACCTACACACAAAAAGATGAATAAAAAATTAAAAGAAAATAAAGTGACAAGTGAAAAGGAAAGGGGAAGTGCTGTGGGATGTTCTGCATGTTAAATGTGTTGCTCTGATTGGTTAATAAATAAAACACTGATTGGCCAGTAGCCAGGCAGGAAGTATAGGCGGGACAAGGAGAGAGGAGAATTCTGGGAAGTGGAAGGCTGAGTCAGAGAGAGCTGCCAGCCACCACCATGAGAAGATGTTAAGATACTGGTAAGCCACAAGCCACGTGGCAACTTATAGATTAATAGAAATGGGTTGATTTAAGAAAAAGAACAGTTAGCAAGAAGCCTGCCACAGCCATACAGTTTATAAGTAATATAAGTCTCTATGTGTTTACTTGGTTGGATCTGAGCAGCTGCGGGACTGGCGGATGAGAGAGATTTGTCCTGACCGTGGGCCAGGCAGGACCAGGAAAACTCTAGCTACAGAATTCAGTGACAGACAGATCAAGTTTAGAAAACTCTGCATTGAGTAACGCCACTCAGCAGGTATATTTACTCCAACACCACTCCTAAGACTATGATATTAGACTTCACACTATACTACGTGAGATAAATGCAACGTGAAACATTGTAGAAGCAGAATTCAGGACTCCAATGTGTCTAACAGTGTCCGTGTGCTAGATAGGCACGAGAAGCTGCTGCTGAGGTGCCAAGATGCAGTTCCCACCATTAACGTTCCAAAGTTACCATGACTCTGAACAGTGTGCTTCCCAAAGCTTCCCAAGTCCTGTATGCAGTGACCACTGAGACACTCAAGTGACTCCCCTGGGAGCCCACCACAGTGCTGGGGTGTGGCTTACTATGTCCTTTCCCGGATTAACGTCTCAGTCTGATAATCCCCCAGCTTCCGTTTACCTTGAAGTCTCTTTTCAGAACTCTCCAACTCCACTTCAGACTAGCTGGTGCTGAAACTATTTTCTGCTGCGAAATACGGCAACTCGGCTTCACTTGAGGAGCTGTCTCTGAAGAGAACTCTTGTCCCTGCCTCCAACCCCGCTGCTGCAGACATGAGCGTCTCTTCTCTCAAAACTCATTGATAGTGCCCTTTAAACAGGTAAGACTCATGTATACACTATGTCCCATGACACGGATTATTAAAACCGCCACGTTTAGGGTCACAGGAAGAGGGAACTTAGGTAAGCCAATATTGAAGAGAATCAAGAGAGCAACACGAAACAGAACGTGTTTACAAAAATAAAATAAGGAAAAACACATCTTGAAAAGGTGAATTGTATTCCAGGAAGTCGTGATAAGAAGCCTAAAGCTGTAGGCAGCATAGAAGCTTCCACACATAGCCCCATGCTGGAACCCTCAGAATATGCGATTATACCATAGTCTGCAGCCAGAAGGACCCAAGTGAGGTTACTAAGGTTATACATTTAGAGATGATCCAGTATTATCACGGTGGACACAGTCTCACCACATGGGCCTTCAGAGAGAGGAGCTTCTCAGGTAGAAGTCAGAGGGGAGGCAGGGTTGGAGGTGAGGGGGCCTGTCTTAAGGCCTGAGCAGCATTCAGTTCTTGCTGCTGGCTCAAAGGTGGAAGCCGCCACATGTCACAGAATGAAAGTGGTCTCTTCACCTTGAGGACAATCCTCTAATAGGCAACAAGGAGATGGGGTTTCCACTCTCAACCTTATGGTAGGACGAAGGAAAGAAACAGAAGAAAAAGAAGAAATAGAACAGAAGAAAACTTTCATGAACCCCAGAAAGATCTAGACTCAAACATCTCTGACTGGGCTGGCAAGATGTCTCCGTGGGAAAAGGCACTTGCTGCCAAGCCTGATGACCTGAGTTCAATCCCTGGGACCCGTGGGGTGGAAAGAGAGAATCAACTGCAAGGCGTCCTCTGACCTCCACACTCATGCTGGGCACATGTGCACGCCCATGTATAAACACGCACAAAATAATAAAACGACAAACATTAAGCCCTTAATGTTTATCAATATTATTGACACACAAGTCGTATCTGGATTTGTTTTAGAGAAGTACTCTAATTTTAATTATATGGAAAATATCCAAATAAGCAAATATCTAAAACACTGGAAGAATCGCTGCCAATAAAGGGAGATAAGGCAGTCTAGTACAAAAGTAAAATAAAAGGGTAAAGAAGGAAGGTATAAATATCAGGGGGAAAATGAACAGAGGCTGGGCATGGTGTTGCACACCTATAATACCGGCATTTGGGAGATGGAGGCAAGAGATGATGAGTTTGAAGCCAGCCTGGGCTTTATAATCTGCCCATTGACACCTTGTCTCAACAAACAAACAAAACAATTGCTCTCCAGTCAAAGAATAAACCTAATAGATAAGGTATCATGGTTTCAAATTTATCTGGTAGTTATAAAACATAAAATTTAACTGAAAACTTTTGAGAAAAAAAGAATTCAATATATAATTAACAAATGTATCATGTATAAATATGAAACATAGATATGTAACATAAAATTTCCCCAGAATTCAGCTAACACAATATACATCTTACATATATTATTTAACATAATTGTTATATTACCTCCTTAATTTTATAAGTGAGAAAAGCCAACCCTTAGAAATACAAGAACATTTCCATAATTCTATGAGCTTATAAATAAAAATTTTATGCAAAATATGCTGGTCTGGTGCAACTAAAGCTACGAAATGCTGGGTAAAAGCCCAGTAAGATGGCATAGAGGTAAAGATGCTCGCTGCCAAGGCTAACTCGACCTGAGTCAATTCCTAGGTCCCATACTGTGGAAGGAGAGAACCGACTCATGGACGTTGTCTTCTGAGCTCCACACACATGTGGTGTGGCACATATATGCCCATGCACACACACTGATAAACAAGTAAAATTTAATTTTTTTAAATGTGAAATGTTGGGTAGATTCTGACGCCAATGATCTGAACAAATTGAAAGGATACCCTCCACCCTGGAGCACGAGACTCAGAACAGCAAAGACTGTTGCTTTCCTACAAACTGGACTATTTTAGACCTAAATCTCTAAGATTATTAGAGTTGGGGGCCAAAAAGACACAAAATAACCCTAAAGTTTTATAGAAGACTGAGAACAGCCATGAACATCTTCAAGAGAAGAAGCAATTATAGAGTAGTTGTTTAATCTGATAGAAAAAAAATGAATTAAAAAGTTAAAATTGGGAACTGGAGAGATGATTAAATAGTTAAAAGCATTTGTTGCTCTACAAAAATAAATTTACCACCATGTGGCAGTAGCGCACACTTTTAATCCCAGCACTCAGGAGGCAGAGCCAGGCGGATCTCTGTGAGTTCGAGGCCAGCCTGGTCTACAGAGCGAGATCCCGGACAGGCACCAAAACTACACGGAGTTTAGCAATGAAATATTAACTCACTAATGACATTTAAACATCAAAGTGGGGGCATTTGGGATTATTCAACTGTGCTCAGACAATCAATTAATTTTTAAAAAGAAATTAAATTATGCTAATTTTTATAAACCATATGGTAATATAAAACCCTCCATGAACCAAAGTTCAGTACAAAAAAATATTAAATGGGGAAGGATATTTTCTCCGGAGATAATTTTTCAGTGTTAACCAAGAGAGAGAGAGAAGGCAGCTTTAGTGTGGTTGGCGGGGAGGGAGGTGGACACCGAGTTTCTGAAAGGCCACTTGATGGCAGAAAGGCCTTCAGTGAGCCTGTCTTTTCGTCCAGAAATCTCACCCCAGCAGGGATAGCCTCACTGGAGAACTAGAAACTTGTTACTTGAGATTTGCTACAGTTTGGTCTATCACAGTAAATTAACTAGAAGCAAGTCACAGACAACTAGAGACCTTTACAATGTAGAACAGTAAGGATTACACCGTTTTCCTGGTTAGTACCCTTCAACTGCTATTGCCTCCAAATGAAGTCCAAGCTCTTTACTGAACCTGTGCTACCACCAATATCTGCTCCAGTCTGCCATTACTGACCTCCTCGATCCTGCAGGCCTTTGTCTATACATAGAGATTCCCAATATCCAGAAAACATGGGCCAGCCACCAGACACACATCCATGGCCTCACATATCTGCCACTCAGTGTTTCTGACACCTTTGGGACATCAGGATCACCAATCATCCTTCCCAGGAAGCCATCCCTGACACCTACCAATTCCTAATGTTGTCTTATGACACTGTGGTGGTTTGAATGTAATTGGCCCCGTAAGCTCATAGGGAGTGGCAATATTACAAGGTGTGGCTTTGTTGGAGTAGGTATGGCCTTGTTGGAGGGAGTGTGTCACTGTGGGGGTGGCCTCTGAGGTCTCATATTTGCCCAAGCCATGCCAAGGGCTTCACACCATTTCCTGTTGTCTTCCTATCAAGATGTAGCCAGAACCATGTCTGCCTGCATGCCACCATGCTCCCCACCATGATGGTAATGGACTGAACCTCTGAAACTGTAAACGAGCAACCCCAATTAAAAGTTTTCCTTTCTAAGAGTTTCCATGGTCATGGTGTCTCTTCACAGTAGTAGAAACCCCAACTAAGATAAACACTAATATACCACGATACAGTGTGATCTCAGAATCCCTCAGTATAACTCTGGATGGAAGAAACCTGAATCCCTGTCAGCTGGCCGGAAACTGAAGCCCCTTCTCTAGTACAGGCTGGGCCTCCTTACCCAAAATGCCTGGCACCAAAAGTTCCTCAGATTTTGAGTATTTTTAAGTTTCAGAATATCTGCATACACACAGGTCTGAAAACAAATTCACTGGTTTCCTAAGTATCGTATGCATGAAATCAGAAGGTAATATGTAGTTTTAAGTGTATCTGAATTTTGCCTGCAGCCTATCATAGGCCATTGGGTAACCTGTTGGTGCTTATACATTCTCAGAGTTTGGGTTATGTTGTAATTTGTACACACGGACTAGAGATGTCCAGCTGCTATGACAGTCCATCAAATCTCTCTCTGTCTATCACTAACTCTGAACAGGGCCATTCCTTAGTCTTTCTGCACCCTGGCTCACACGGCCCCCAAATGAAGACAATCATAACACCCAGGACACTGCAGATTAAATGACTATAATCCCCACAAGCACACTTAGAATATCATCTTCCGCCAAAGAAGCCCTCTGTGTTAGCTGTGTTGGAAGAGCAGATTCCTGAAACACAGCCTGAGTGGTTTTAGCAAATACGATTTCCACTCACAGCAAAGACAAAAGAGCAGCGAAGAAAACATACAGGTGTCTCAGTCCCAGTGCTTTGCTTTTCATATATGAAAAATGGGAGCCAGGCTAACAAAACCACTGAAATGTTGGGAATCCCACAGAAGTGCGGGAGGCTCCGGGGAGGAACTGAAAAAGTTCGAAGACAAATGAAAACGCAATAGCCGTATTGACTGAGGAGGACACATTCCACAGCCGACAGCCAGGAAGGTCAGGACGGCAGTTCCCTTGGCTTCCCTTCAGAAACTCTAATTTTCTTTTTTTAATTTTCCTAATTAAAACAAAGTTTGCCTTTTGAACACCCACTCTCTATGTAAATTCAGAGCTCGGCCTTGGTAAACCACAGTGGTGGGAGTGTTTATTTTTTCCTGGCTGGTTTGGCAGGCTTTCCTCCAGGGATGTGAAATACAGCTGGGACCATCCCCTCGTTTTTTGTCAACAAGCAAGCAGCCCAGACCACAAACGACAGTTGTCAGAAAAGGGGGAGCTGGAAGCTGAAACACGTTGCCATTTTGTTTGGAAATGAAGGCAGTGAACAGAATCAGAAGTGGCAGGGAACTAAAACCTTCACAGCTGCCAGCCGAGAGCAGGCCAGCAAATGCCAGGCAATGAGGAAAGACAGGACTACTGCATAGAGACCTCAGAGCGGGAGAAGGCAGTGGTGGGGCAGAGGCCAGGCAACAGGTGCAGGCAGCTCGGGCTTCCACAAAGCGAGGAGAACATGGCGTCCCTTCAGGAGCAAAGAGCACACCAGCTTTGATTTGTGGTTGAGGGAAGGGGAATCCTTATCTAAGTCAGGTGGTGCTGGCAGAAATGCAGGCTTGGAACAGACCTGGGAGGAACCCACTCTAGCTATGGTGTATCCATTAGTGCTGTCTACTAATTC
The DNA here is from genome assembly GCA_902168415.1 of Peromyscus melanophrys. Lineage (NCBI taxonomy): Eukaryota > Metazoa > Chordata > Mammalia > Rodentia > Cricetidae > Peromyscus > Peromyscus melanophrys. The sequence continues at coordinate 17,315 of CABHPR010113246.1, read as the reverse complement.
ATCCCAACGAACAGTGTTTTCTGAACTTTAAAGGGATCCGAGGGACTACCTGTCCCGTTAGTTCCCAGTCTTTAGTCCCAGGCTGCCCTTGGTTTTCTATTACTGTGATAACACACCGGGTCAAATGCAACTTGGGGAGGAGAGGGTTTACACTCCCATGCCCCCATCGCAGTCTATCACTGAGGGACAAAGCAGGAACCCAAGTCGGGCAGGAACCTGGAGGCAGAAACTGAAGCAGAGACCAGGAAGGAGTGCTGCTTACTGGCTTCCTTTTCAGAGCTTGCCCAGCTTGTGTTTTTATACAACCCAGGACCACCCTGAAGGATTAGTACCCCCGCCTCCAGTGGGCTGGGCCCTCCCACATCGATTATTAATCAAGAAAATGTCACACAAGCTTTGCGACACACCAGTCTGATGGGGGCATTTTCTCAATTGATGACTCTAACTTGTGTCCAGTTGACCAAAAGCTAACCAGCACTTACCCCTCAGAGAAGCCTGGAGTTCTTGTTCAAAATGCAAGTGATGCCAAGTAGGGCAGCACTTGGAAAGCAGAGGGTCATAAGTTTAAGGCCAGCAAAAGCAACAAGACACTCCTGACTGAATTCATGGACAAAATGTAGACTAGAAATAAGCAGAGTCTGGGGCTGGGTAGGTAACAGGGACTGTTCAATAGGCACAGAGTTCCTGCTAAGAACAATGAAAACACTCTGGGCCGGTCAGGCAGCAGCGTGGATGTTCTTGGTGGTGCTGAACCTTATGCTTTCAAATGGTCAGAGTGCCAAGCCTTGTGTTTGAATGTAAAACCATAGGAAGAGGAAAAATGCATTACTGTTGCAAAAGGAAAAAAAATGGTGATACACCACTTCTAATACGCCTGGCCCAGAGATTATTACAACTTTTGTTTGTTTTTAGATTTTGAAAAAGGGTCTCACACCGTAGCTCATAATGGCCTTGGAACTCACTACGTAGCTCAGGCTGGCCTCAAATGCAATCCTCAGGCTTCAGCTTCCTGAGTGCTGCGATTAGAGATGTGAGCCACCAGGCCCCGGCTTCATTACTCCTTAAAAAATAGCCCAAAGGAGCTTGATGGAAGTGATCTGAGGACCACATTTTAAACTTGGGTGTTTTTTAGAAGCTTGTTTCCCTTTTAGAGAGAGACACACTGAAGTGTGCAAAGGTGCTCGGATACGATGCACCGTGTGTTGGTCAGTGTGGAGGAGCAGGTGCAGTAGTCATGGTGCAGAGAAAGCAAGTGTGGCCTTGAGGAGCTCACTGTGGACACGTGGGGCTTCTCTGTTCACTGTGACGCCCTTCTGTGTAGGGTTGAAATTCTCTGTGACAAAAACACTTCCAAAAAAGATTCAACTGGAGTGTAGGTCTGACGGCAAGGGAAGACTGAGAAAGGGGTAGAGGGCAGTGCCAGCCTGCTGTAGGTAGGTCAGTGTGGCTGAGGATCCCTTGCAAGCACTCTGCTCTCTTTGACGCTGTAACAGGGGTGGGGGGGAGGGCATTCACCTGCAGCATCCACAGTTCCCTGTGGTGGTAGTCAGGCCTACCTGTGGGGACACATCGGGCCAAGATTGAGCTGAAGTAAGCCAGTGCTCTTCCAACATCACCAAAGGGAGATGGTGATGTCCATCTACACTCCCCTGGGGCTCCCTGCTGGGCTGGATCATGCTCCTAAGGCACAGTGACAAATGGGAGTGTCCAGACAAGAGGAACAGGTTGGTAAGGGACTGAAGACAACAGCGTGTGAAAAATGCTGAAATGCTAAGAACCATGGGCTTAGAGAAGACAAGTTCTTAGGACCTGTGACAGGTTTCTCTCAAGTTAGGAAAGCAAGGGATATAGCATGGGGACATGTGTTTCAGAAAATGGACGTTAGTTTGGATCAAGAGGAGAACGTTACCTGTTCAAGCTTGGTAGTGCTGATGGAGCTAGAAGCAACGTTGAGCTACAACGAAGCACTTGTGTTGTTCAACTACACTGAGCTGTGTCTCAATGGCGTGGCCTCCAGCCACTGCTGAAGGTGTGGAGTGGTTATACAGAAGAGGCCCAAAGTGCTATGGAATGGGAGACAGGCTCTGGTACTATGAGAATTGGAGCTGAGAACCACCATTATGAACTGTGGGCCGTGTGCAAGGCTTTGCCTCTCTATTCAATTCTCTTTGTTTGTAAAAGCAGCAGGTTGGAGTTGACATCTCGGGGAAACAAGCCAGATGGCTGTTGAGATCCCCTTTCCTGTCCCATCTGTGAATTACTCTCTTTGCCGCTAGCCTGTCAGCACTCCAGACTCAACTGCCCACTGTGGGATCAGCTGTCCTGTCCAATTACTCCAGTCTGTCACGGGTGCTGCTGTTCTGATGGGCTTCTTGGTGAGACATCTCAGAGTCTCTTTGCCTCCTTCTTCTCTTCGGGTCTCTCTCTCTCTCTGCCTCAAGAATGTTTCTGTGCTTTGCTTTTGATTCTGCAAGTCTGTTGACACCATTATAAGCTGGCCCCATCACATAGCATGCAGACAGTAGCTGCTGATTTCTGAATCAGAATGGACCCTGGAGAGTCAGGCCCAATCTGCCCCCTTTATACAAAGAAAAATGAGCCACCAGCACTGAAGAGTGAGGTCACATGGTTCATAGCGGTGGTTCATAGCTCTAGTCCACCCAGTACCACACTCTTTCTGTTCCTCCATGTCCCACCAGCCCTGGAACTTCTTCTCAGGCCACCCTGGTGTGTTTCAACATCATTAGTTTTACAGAGATTGGCCCTGACTTAAGCTCAGGACGATTGGTTTATTTGTACAATACTAGGATGGTCTTCAGTTAAACTACATGTGTGCACATCTAAGAACTATCCCCACTTGTCCCTGCAAGAGAACAAGGGTCTGCTTTGAGTTAGAGAACACAATCTTTTCCGTGCTTCTCACACATACTGCCAAAGCAGGACTGCTGAATTGTGAAATAAAGAGAATTCCTAGCCAGCTCAGGCTCTCTGGAGTCCGTAAATCCAGGTCGTTGGGATACTAAATGTATCGTTGAGCTCCAATGAGCACAAAAATGACATACATCATGTAAACTGGCTGTGCCCCGATTATGTCCATAAAAGGCCCTGGACTCACTTAGGTTCTTCTGTGGCTGTTCTGGTCTCTTCTAGTTCTTGTGCTTGTTTCAGCCAAGGTAATTTAGCTTCCACTGGACTTTTTTCTGAGAGGAAAAAAAGAAAGTAAACAATGAATTTCATTACTATCCATCATTGAGGACTTTGATACATGCTTGTTATTGACTGGAGAGTTCATTAACACGGGGTTATACTTTCCAAATGCACAGTACATTTGCTTCTGGAATGAATAAAATTCCTGCTATTTTTTTAATTAACACATTACAAAATGCAACCAAAATGATCCCTGTTATAATGAATGCAGTTGAACATCCAAAAGTTAAACATAAAAATGCCTTACATAACTCAGCACCCCTTTCTGCTCTTTTTATATTGAAGCTCTTATTCCAACAATATCAGAGTCTTCCTTTTGCCACAAATTCTTCTGGTCTCTTGAATTAATAAATTAATAGAGAAAAGCAAATATCAAGAGGCCAGTGAAGTGGAAAGATGAGATTCTGTGTGTGGCTTATTCAAATTCCATTGTTACCATGGGAGATGAAAACCATCTGCATGGGCATGGAAGGGACAGTTGCTATGCCCTTCTGTCCTTTGAGGCTTCCATGACAGGAGGAGAGAGCTAACCCAGTTGTGAAGTGAAGAATTTGGAGACACTTCAGGGAGACTAGAGACACCGAGAAAAAGTCTGTGGAAGTCCTGTTGATGACAGAGGTAATAAGCAAAAGCTTCAAGATGGGAACCTATAATGACTGTGTGCCTGCATGGCAGCTACTGATCTTTCCACACGATGGGCTCAGTCAGACACAGGTAGACTGATGAACTGTGGGGCTATCTGTATAAACAAGGAACCGAGAATTCCTGAGGAAGAATTTTACCATTCTGTCTGAAGTACTAAGGAAAAGTCTTTACAAAGAGGCGAGAACAATCTTTTCCCATTTCCTTTTTTATCACATCTGTCTGTCTATCTACCCATCTATCTATTCACTTGTGTGTGTGTGTGTGTGTGTGTGTGTGTGTGTGTGTGTGTGTG
>CABHPR010113246.1:0-13161 GCA_902168415.1 Peromyscus melanophrys | reverse complement strand
TGTGTGTGTGTGTGTGTGTGTGTGTGTGTGTGTGTGTGTGTGTGCACATGTTAGCACTCATGTATAGGACAGAGGACAAATTTTTTTTTCGAAGTCATGGTTCTCTGGTTCTACCACATGAGTTCCAAGGATCAAAGCAGGTTGTCAGGGTTGGCAAGTACCTTTACCTGCTGAGCCAGTTCTCTAGTTATCTTTTTCTATGTCAAGAAGGTACCTGTCATAAGGATAGACACAGGGAAATATGGGATGGGGAGCAAATATCTGAGAGGTGATCAAGACTTGCTAGTCATAAATGTCTGCTTATCCACATGGACCAAATGAGAAATCCTAAAGGCACTCACAGAGTGGCAACTAAGTCTTATTCACCCCGTGCACTGTGACACATGATACTGTCACCATGCCTCTATCAAGGGGCACTGCAGTAGAGAGGCACCCACACATTTCGAGAGCAAAGAAGGATGAAAAGAGCTATTCTGGGCATAAGAGCAGCTGACTCCTCCTCCTTCCTTTATTGATCTCCTTTTCTTCTTCACCCTCTCCTTTTCCTTCTCCTCCTCGTCTTTCTTTCTCTTGATGGTGGGAAGTACGCAAGGAAATATTTTATGTCCCCCATGAAATGTGAGCCCAAACCTAGACAGATGAGAACCACCCTGTGTGAACTAACATTAACAGCAATCCAGTTTTCCCTCCAGATCATAAATCACATATGTCCAACTTCCTTAGCCAGATCCCTTGCAAACTGTCAACAAAACCATCCTCATAAGAAAATAAATGGGAATGGAAATTTCCCAGTAGGGAACGAGAGCTGGAAACCCCTATTTGATTTCGGTTACAACACACTTCATGCTTACCCTTAGGCTTATAGCATGGGATGGGGATGACACACTCTTCTTTGATGTGCAGTTTCATCTGTGGGTTGCAGCCCCCGACATGCTGCCCACGATGGTTGATACACAGAACCACTCGGTAGCGCAACCCTCGGCCACAAGTCACTGTGCACTTTGAGAAAAGGTAGGAGAAGCCAGTGAGTAGCTTTAGCTGGATAAGGTGTACAAAGTTATCATTTTTAACATACAGAGGGGAACTATGGATCTACGTGACCACTAAACACAAAGACCTCCACATAAGATGTTGAGTGAAGGAGATGGAGGCTGATTTTCTGGGATGCTTGTGTTTCAGGGACCTCCCTTACACAGCCCCCTTCTAATTTTCTTTGTTTTAATTTTATGTGTATGGATACTTTTCTGCATGTGCCTAGTGCCTGTGGAGGCCAGATGAGGGTGTCAGATCCCCTGGAAGGTTCTAAGCTGCCTTATGAGTGCTGGGAATTGAACCCTAGTCCACTGGAAGAACAGCTGGTGCTCTTAACCACTGAGTCATATCTCCAGTCTCATATAATTTTTAACTCAAAGATATTTAAGATGAGCTTACAATGCAAGATGGGCAAATGTTCTGAATTTCCTGTGTTCCAAATCAAATATGAAAGAAACTTGATGCAGGCTTTCCAAAACTTACACTCTTCTTAAGACATTACCCAAAGCAATTTGTGAAATTGAAAGAAATTCCTCTAAACAATGAATAGAAGAAAACTAACTTCAACCAACCACTCCAGAGGATCAAATTGTCTGTTCTGTCTACAGTGATCTTACAGAGTTATCATATAAAGAGACCATCAGGGGATTATTCAGCCACACAGTGTGAGAAAACTACCATAAGGATGGGGAGAGAGCTCAGTCAATAAAGTCCTTGGGCAAGTTGAGGACCAGAGTTTGAATCCCCAGCACCCATGTAAATTGTTGGGCATGGCAGGGGGCACCTGTAATCCCTGGCAAACACAGGTGGATCCTTGAGACTTGCTGGCTACCCTTGCTGAATAAGTGAGCTCCAGGTTCAGTGAGAGAACCTGGGTCACAAAGTATGTGCATGTGCACATAAGCATATGTGTGTGTATAATCTATGTTCCACATCTGAGAGAAAACATGCCATATTTGTCCTTCTGAGTCTTGCTTATGGTTAGAGATCCCAGCCCCTTAGGTCCTTGGTAGATAAGACTTTAAGCAAGGCATGAAAACAAACCCCAAAACTGGCCATCTGGTATCCAATGCAGCTTGACTGTGGTCACAGTTATACCAGTCCCATTCTTGTCTCTAGCTCCTCTGGGATTCTTAGCAAGCAGACTAAGTAAAATAAGTCCATAAAACTGCTTACTTATTAACTAAGCCTGCTTCCCTGAGGTATAAAGGCCAAGGTTTGGGATACCCATGAGAGCAGAGAGCTTCTTTGTCTGATGGGCTAAAATTCTGCTTTTTATTAGACCTTTCCTCTCCTGCCTCTCTGTCTCTCTCTCTTTGTTTCTCTCTCTGTCTCTCTGTCTCTCTGTCTCTCTCCCTCCCTCCCTCCATTCCACCCTCCATAAAATCTAATACTTCACTTAAATTTAATGCTTTGGGTCATGCGAATCTCACCGAAATTTTGAGGTTTCACAGAAAACTGCCACACGTCCCTTGTCCACCTTGCTCCCTGGCTTCTGTATGGTCTGGCCTTTGCTACTGGTCAGCCAGTACCTGAGTGACCCCTTACCTGTGGTTTCATTTTCTATGCCTCCAGTTACTTGCAGTTTACCACAGCTCAAAAATATTAAAAGGAATCTTCCAGAAATATACAAAGCACATGTTTTAAATAACTTTTACTAAAGTATATTATTAAAATAGTTCCATTTTATTATGGTTATTATTGTTAATCTCTTACTGTGTTTAACTTTTAAATGAGGCTTTATGATGATGGGTGGGTGTGCACAGGATAAAACACAGTGAAATTCTATCCCAAACACACAGGGTTTGGTGTTGTCCAACTCAGCCACCCACTGGGGTCTTGCAAGTACCCCTCCTCCGACAGAGGAGGAGGCCACAATCCTGAGACATTGTTATTCAAGTCCAAAGTTCTTCCCTGAGTTTTCCTCAGTTTTTTAAAAGCTGTCATTTCTTTTCTTCCTCTAAATGAAGACCCATTCACTCCGATACTCTGTATTACTGCTTCCCCCCTTAAGTGGTCACCTCCAATCTGTACACACTTTGAGTCCCTTGGACCTTGAACCGACCCCTGGGAAAATCCTGGAGAGTTCCTGAACACCTGCTGAGAGATGGGCACTGTCTTGAACACATAATCCATCTCACTGCCTCTCCTGCCTTCTTGTAGAAGAGGTGTTCCTCTCCCACTCAACAGATGGGCTCATCAGAGCCACTACCTGAGACCCTGTTCAAGTTCCCACAGTTCTTGAGAGACCAAGAATTCCTTCCCAGCACTCCCTGCTGCCAACACCCACCTCACCCCACTCCACCCCACCCCCCAACCCCAACCCGGCCACTGCTCCAGAGCACTCAGGCATTCTCTTCTGAGTTTCCCTGGTGCTTTTCCCATGCATCTCTCTGGAGGACTTTCTCTGCATGCACTTCACCATGAAGGCTGGGTATTTGGGGCAGCCCTTACCACATTATGTCACTCTCTTTTTTCTTTATTAAGGATCAAACACAGAACCCCACGCATACTAGGCAAGTGGTCTACCACTGAGCTACATCCCTAGTTCATCCTGCCATTCATGAAAGCACCCAACAAATTCTGCAGTGAAGTGTGTGACTAGACCTTAGACCCTGTTTCTAGAAAACTGATTCACTCACTCTTGAATTTATCAATTTGAAATATATATGTAAGTATATGATATTGAAAAACTTTATATCATATGCTATAAAACCAATAACAAATGATTGCTGACTCCATATCTCATTCTAGCAGTGAATACATGCACAACTTTTTGAGTCCCATTTCACTTACCAGAAAGGCTAATTTTAAATGAAAACTTACTTTTTATGTATAATATTTTTACCATAATTTAAAATAGATTTATATTGTTTTGATTGGACGCTGGAATGGAATTTAATAACAACTGAATTCAAGAGAACATTGACATTTAGAACCCTCTGGCCAAAGGAAACAGAAACGACTTTATTTACTAGGTGCATTTTCTTGGAGAATGGTAGAACAGTGTGATCGATAAGAGGCTTTAAAACAGAAAAATACATTATTTTAGGATAGAGCTTTGTAGGAGAGTAGCTTGAAAGTGAATTCAAGAGGAGAATTACATAAATCAAATAGTCAAGGAGCTCATTCCTGCTGTTTACAGAAGACAGAAGGGACAAAAATGACCATGACATTTAGAGTCCCCTGGACATAGTTTTTAAAATGCCATAACAGTTTTATTTTAAGATGTCATCATTCACCACACATAGGAAATGATACTCTTTGCTATTAAGTCTACCATAAAAATGCGTATGTCAACCTAAATACAGGGGAAAGAGTAAGTCATTTTCCAAACTTCTTTTAGGGGGAATATGGATGCAACCAGAGTTGATACCCGTGTCCTAAAAGCACAGACGAAGTTCTCCAGGCTGACACTCAGCATGGATATCCAGTGCTGACCAAGTGGCTTTCCATCCAGCCCACACACATATCTTCCAATCCCACTGCAAGTGCAACCTCCTTCCTGGAGCACTCCTGGACCCTTCAAGTGGGATGAATCTCTTCACCTTGTGGCCCCAAAGTACCACATGCAGAAGCCACACTACGCATGACCAACCACAGAGGTCCATGGTATGAAAATTGTCTGCATGTATGTCTGGTGCAACTAAATTCTAAGCTTTTGGGAGTTGGAGGCTAGCATTCTCTCTTTCCAGCATGCCAATTGACACACCACACAGATGAATACCTAACTAATGTGAGCATAATATAGTTCCATGCAAAAGAGCTATAGAAACTTAAATCTATTACACCCTCATCTCTAGAAAATTAAGAGACTAAGATTAAACTTATTGCATTGCTTACCTTTGACTAAGCTGCTGTGGGATAATGCTCTTGTACACTATAAAGATTTGTCACTCTATTGGTTTAATAAAATGCTGATTGGCCAGTAGCCAGGCAGGAAGTATAGGTGGGGCAACCAGACTAGGGGAATTCTGGGAAAAGGAAAGGCAGAGACAGAGTCACCAGCCAAATGCAGAGAAATTAAGATGAGAATGCTGGACTGAGAAAAGGTACCAAGCCACATGGCTAAACATAGACAAGAATTATGGGTTAAGCCGGGCGGTGGTGGCGCACGCCTTTAATCCCAGCACTCGGGAGGCAGAGCCAGGTGGATCTTTGTGAGTTCGAGGCCAGCCTGGGCTACCAAGTGAGTTCCAGGAAAGGCGCAAAGCTACACAGAGAAACCCTGTCTCAAAAAACCAAAAAAAAAAAAAATTATGGGTTAATTTAAGCCTAAGAGCTAGTTCGTTACAAGCCTGAGCAATAAGCCAAACAGTTTATAATTAATATAAACCTCTGTGTGTTTATTTGGGATTGAATGGCTGCAGGACCAGGCAGGACAGAAATTTCCATCTACACTAATATAACAGCATTTTATTTGTTCTAGAAGGCAATTCTCCCCTCTCTCTAGACAGCTGATCTGACATGAGGTCTTGTCAAACTTCTGGGATATTTTCCCTCTTCTCTTCTTCTTCCTGTTTTCTTCATGTTTTCTAAGAGGCCACTTGCCTCTCAAGGCCTTTCCTGATGGTTGGCTGTCTTCTTCAATGATTTCAAACATAATTTCTTTCAAAAAGGTGCCCAGTTTCTTAAGTGCTAGATCAGGACACATTTCTAACGTCATGTCAGGGTTTCCACCTTCACCTTCTCGTTCCTAGAAACATGCTCTCTCCTTAATCTATAGACATCTGAACCATCTTGTGTGTGTGTATATATATATATATATATATATATATATATATATATATATATATATTTAACTTAATTTCACATATCAGCCACGGATTCCCCCATCCTCCCTCCTCCCACCCCCCAGCCCTCCTCCCCAATCCACCCCCGATTCCCATCTCCTCCAAGGCAAGGTCTCCCCTGGGGAGTCAGCCCAGCCTGGTAGACTCAGCCGAGGCAGGTCCAGTCCCCACCTCCCTACACCAAGGTTGAGCAAAGTGTCCCAGCATAGACCCCAGTCATCCAGTGTCTGATGGAAGCAGATGCAAAGATCCACGGCCTAGCCCCAGGTGGAGCTCCAAGAGCCCAATCGGCAAGAGAGAGGAGGGATTGTATGAACAAGAGATATTGAGACCATGATTGGAAAAAGCATAGGGACAAACAGCCAAACTAGTGGAAATGTATGAACTGTGAACCAATGGCTGAGGAGCCTCCATGGAACTGGACCGGGCCCTCTGGATAAGTGGGATAGTCAATTAGCTTGAACTGTTTGGGAGGCCCCCAGGCAGTGGAGCCAGGACCTGTCCATCTTGTCTTTTTAAAAAATACTTATTTTTGTCAGTCCTTGGAGAATCTCATACGTTCTGGCTTGAGCATAATCAGTGTCTCCCACCAACTCCTGCCAGATCCACCCTCCCCATTTTATACCCACCCAACTCTGCGTCTTCATTATTTTTAAAATACCCATCAAGTGCAATTAGCGCTGCCCATATTCTTGGGTGTGTGACCATACTCTGGAGCATGTTCAACCAACCAGTAGCCACAACTTTAAAGAAAACTAACTCTCCATGACCACCTCCCTACTCCATGCTAGGATTTTGTCTGGTTTGAGCTTACAAAGATCTTCATCCATGCTGCCACACTGCTGGGAGTTCATATGTACACCTGCCCCATTGTATCTTTTTGTTTTTGTTTGGTTAGTTGGCTGATTTGTTTTTGAGACAGGGTTTCTCTTTGCAGGCCTGGCTATCCTGGAACTCACTCTGTAGACCAGGCTAGCCTCTAACTCCGAGATCCAGATCCACCTACCTCTGCCTTCTGAGTACTAGGATTAAAGGCATGTGCCACCACCGCCCAGCTAGCCCTCTTGTGCTTAATGACTTATTATACCCGTAGATCCATGGATCTCTCTATAGTCATCAGGGAAGCTCCTTTTTATAGTATATGATGATTAACACAGACATCCACAACTGGTCAAGGCACCGAGAAAAAGTGGCTATGGAGTGTTCAGCCCTAAAAGAGACGTCTATAGCACACCCACTCCCCACAAGGCTCAGGGATCATTGTGGAAGAAGGGGCAGAAAGACTTCAAGAGCCACAGGTGGTGGATGACAACAAAACAGTGTTTTCCAGCACAACTATGCTCTTTTCCAACTTCTAGGTGCTCTATTTCATACTTGCATTTTTTGACAGTATCTTCTTGGTCATCAGCCCCACCTGTGTTCTCTCTAAGCTCTTGCTTGCTCAGAATCTACTATCTTCAAAGAAGCTTAAGCTTTACAATGGCAGCAATGACTTCCTCCCTGATAACTTTGGCATTTGCACCTTCCACATGTACTACAGTCCATAATAGTAATAATCCTTACCTGAACTGATGCCCATGACCACTTTCTAATTGTTCTATCTTCTAGAGCTCTTTGGATATAGGGATTGTGTTCACATACATTATTTATTTGCATATTTGCTTGTTTATTTTATGTGTGTGATATGTATGTGTGCATGCACATTTGCATGTGTGATGGTTCACATGTGTGCATGTGCATGTGTATTTAGAGGCAGGAAGTTGATGTGGAATATTGTCCTTGATCATATTCTATTTCATTTACTGAGGCAGGTAGTCTCACTGAACCCAGAGCTCACTGATTCTGGCTAATCTAGCTATCTATCTTGCCTCAGGATCCCCTCTCTCTCTTTCCCAAGTGCTGAGGTTGTAGGTAGTCATCAGGACTGCCTGACTTTTTAAAATGAGTTTCAGGGAATCTGAATTCTGGCCCTCATGATCGCATGGTGTAGCGGTTTGAAAGAAAATGGCCCCCATAGGTTCAAAGGGAGTGGCACTATTAGGAGATGTGACCTAGTTGGAGGAAGTAGTCACTGGGGGCAGGTTTTGAAGTCTCAGATGCTCAAGCTATGGCCAGTATCACTGTCACTTCCTGCTGCCTGCAAATCCAGATGTAGAACTCTTCAGCTACGTCTCTAGCACCATGTCTGCCTGCATGCCTCCATGCTTTCCACCATGGTGATAATGGATTAAAGCCTACCCCAATTAAATGTTTTCCTTTGTAAGAGTTGCTGTGGTCATGATGTCTCTTCACAGCAATAGAAACACTAAGACGGAAGTTAGTACCAGGGATTTGGGTATTGCTATGAGAGGCCTAAGCATGCTTTTGTTGGGAGGAATGTGGACTTTGGGACTTTGCATTAGAAAAGCAGTTAAATGCTTTAAGTGGGGCTTAATGGGCCATCTAGTAGGAGCATGGAGGACAGTGGTGCTAAAGCTGATTTGAACTGTGGGGACCTGGATCAACAGGTTTCAGAGGAGAAGAATACTAATATGTGGCCTGAAGATTGTTCTTTTGATATTTTGGTGAATTTTTTTTTTAACTCTTATGTGAAAAATCCACCTGAGGCTAAAGTGAATAGTTTTTGCATTAGTTGCATTGGCAGAAGAAATCTCAAAACAGCCTAGTATTGACTCTGTTGTGTGGTTACTAGTGTTCACTCTCATGAAGATCTGTAATGAAAAGGAGCAAGCCGAGAAAGGAAAAATACAAAATGTACAATTCAAAGAGAAAAGGAGCACCAGGAGTAGAACAGAGCTACATCCTGTGTTCAAGGAAATAAACAGATTAAATAAAAGCCTGATGTTAAATGCAATAAAAGAAGTGGTGACTTGGGACAAGATCCCAACCAACTAAGCTTCCAATTTGTGAAAAGGAATTAAAGAAAAGCTTATAGCAGGATGTGGTGCTGTACACTTTTAATCCCAGCACTAGGAAGGCCCAGGCTGGGAGAATTCTTGAGTTTGAGGTCAGTTTGGTTTACAGAATGAGTTCCAAGACAGCCAAGTTTAGGCAGTAAAGAAAACCATCAACAACAGAAAGCTGGTGAAGATGTAACTGTATGACGGGGGCCATATTCTAGCCCCAGTAAGCAGCAGGACTTGGCGGCCAGCCCCTTGGTTCTGGCTTTAGAGTCAAAGATAAAAGAAAGGGATTCTGGAATCTCCCTCTGTGACTAAGGAAAGTCGCCGAGGCCAGGCATGTGTCAGGGGTGTCCCTGAATGGAGGCCTAAAGAGACCATTGTGTGAAGCTGTGAAAGCGAAGCTTGGGTTGTCTTGGAGACCCCAAAATGTTAGAGGTACCAGAGCAGTGGGATACTTGCCAAGGAGAGCTGCTAACAGAGACTGGAACCATCCCAAGAGAAAGAAGTGTGCTGCAGTTAACAAAGCTGAAAGGAGCTGGAGATCTGAAGAGAGTTTTGACATCAGACATGGAGATGCAGAGTTTGGAGTTTGCCCAGCTGGTTTTTGGTCTTGCTTTGGTCCAATATTTCCTCACTATGTACCCTTTCCTCCCTTTTGGAACAGTAATGCATATCCTGTGCCATTATATGTTGGAAGTACGTGATCTGCTATTTATTTTGATTTTATAGGAAATTACAGTTGAGAGATTTCATGAGTCTCAGAAGAGACTTTGAACTTTGGACTTTTAAATGTTGAGACTGTGATAGAGTATGGGGACTTCTGAAGTTGGACTTAATACATTTTTGCATTATGATATGCTTACAAGCCTATGGGGGCCAGGGAGTGGAATGCAGTGGTTTGAAAGAAAATGGTCCCTATAGACCCATAGGGAGTGGCACTATTAGGAGGTGTGGCCTTGTTGGAGGAAGTGGTCACTGGGGGAAGGCTTTGAGATCTCAGATGCTTAAGCCACACCCAGTGTCACTCTCACTTCCTGCTGCCTACAAATCCAGATGTAGAATTCTCAGCTACCTCTCCAGCGCCATGTCTGCCTACATGCCTTCATGCTTCCCACCATGATGATAATGGTCTCAACCTCTGACCTGTAAGGCAGCCCCAGTGAAATGTTTTCCTATATAAGAGTTGCCATGGTCATGATGTCTCTTCACAACAATAAACCCCTAACTAAGACACATGGTAAGTATTTTATCCACTGAACCATTTCCTCAGCCCCTTATATACAACTTTTCTAAATCATGATATCCAGTAAAGTTTCAGACACATAGCAAATAGTCATTAAAATTTCACATTTAATAAAAGTGTCATGTTGTCAAATCTCACCTGAGACCACTCCATAGCAACCCACTTGGGGCAATCGAACAGGTTGCAAGTTTGCATCACCTTGGGTTTGGGTGCATACATGCACTTCCATTCTTCTACTTGGAGTATCTCTGCATGCATAGATTCCTCTACACACACGAAACTCCGTCTCTGAATCCCTCCTCCACAGGACACCGAACATGCAGTCCAAGGATTATGTTCCCAGCTCAAAAGCAAACAAAGAAAATTACATTATTTATTGATGTATGCTTGTTTGTTTCAAGTATGCAAGGGCTTTCAAAAAGGGTGATGTCATAGTATCATGTCACGGCTCTATTGAAAGAATACAAGACTTAAGTCTCCTAGGACTTTAATCTTAACTACAGTTACAAGGAACTCACCTTCTCTGAACATGAGTTTTCTATAGGATGGGAAAAATATACCCACCTCAGTTAGCCTTTAAAGGGCCATTATGAAGATTGAATTAATTAGAATATAGAGTGTGAAAGGGTCTTTAAATTGTTTCTCAATTATAAAGTACTAATGGACCATATTACTGAGAATCATAGAATGTCAAAATCAAAAGAACCACACTATTTGGTCGTAGTGTCACATGTCTATAGTTCTAACACTTGGGAGGTAAAGGCAGGAAGATCAAGAATTTGCGGCAACTTCAGCTACATAGAGAATCCGAGGCCAGCCTGGACCACATGAGATCCTGTTTCAACAAAATAGCAAGAGAGAAAGGAAGGAAACAAGCCAAGAGTGGAGGGAAGGTATACTAGTCATCCAGCTATCCAAGAGGCTTCAAGTGTCTGAGCAATGTTCAGTGATTCTCAACCTGTAGGTGGTCAAACGACCCTTTCACAGGGGTCAGATATCAGATATCCTGCATATCAGACATTTACATGATGATGCATAACAGCAAAACTACAGTTGTGAAGTAGCGACGAAAATAATACATGAGGACTATATTAAAGTACTGAAGGTTGAGAACCACTGCTCTAATTTTTTTTATATCTGTTGTTCAAGATAAGCTTGATGTCCCTGGCAATGGGCAATAACACTACATACAACTTTTCAAAGGCAGTTGATTTCATCTAATTCTTAGATGCATCTTTCTTATCATTCAGCCTGTTGTCTTTTAATAGGGACAATAAGTCTTCCTTCAAAACACTTAGAATCCATTATAAAAGGAAGGGAATGTTTAACTCACCGAGGGAGAGGTTGAAAGTGGTCATAGGGCATGATCTCTTTAAAACCATCACTGCAAAGGAAACCAGAGTAGAAATAACTTTCTAAATTTACCACATGTGGTCATTCACTAATACAGGTTCATTGAGAAAATATCGTTTACAATTCAATGAACATTAACATTTGTTAATTGCCTAGCCTGTATCTGATATCCCACAAGACAGAAATCTTTCAAATTGAAAACCAAAAATGCCATGTGGCTTGTTGGCCACTCAACCAAAATTAAGACAGCATCTCTGCAGGTTTTAAGAGAAACACTCATGCAGGCCATCTCCAGTTGAATATAAAAAGAACCAATTGGCTATTAATCAAAGGAAAAAAATTCTCTTCATCTAGATAAGTCTATTATTTCATTTTAAACATCACTATACTAATATAATGTATTAATGCTACAAACACACTGTTGTGTTGGCCACGTCTTCAGAGAACTACTCTGCTTCCAGAATCTGACTTTTGAGAGGTCTCTGTTAATAGTGATGTCCAAGCAGGATTACAGAAAATGGGCATTATAGTACAGGAAATGCGAGCCACGGGCAAGGCTGCTTTTCCCACTTGTACACTGTGGCCTTGGCTAGCTGGACAGAAGCTGGAGGATCCAGGGGATTGATATTGGGCTGATATTTTAAGATACTGTAGGAAAGCCAGGAAACTTGCCCAGACAATCCAAGTCAGCAGGTACTAAATTATGCAGTAGGATAATTTCTGTATAGCCTCTCTGCTTTGGCATGAAAACTGCTTGCTTCCTTGTACAATGCATTATTTATACGGAGTTAAATGTGAACACTTAAAAAGCCAAGATGTAATGGGTGACCCAGTTTAAAGCCTAAAATAGTGAGTGGGAGATATTTGTGACTGACAGATGGACTATGCATGGAATCCTGGCATAGCCATATACATATGGATCTTTGATGTATGTATTTGCAAGAATTGCCCAAAAGGCTTCATTATAAAGATCTTAGGGATACATAATCCCATGACAAGAGAGAGCTAGCCCGAGGAACCAGATCAGCAAATGTGTCTTAGTTCCCATGACCTGTGGTTATAAATGTGATCTGTCACTGGGACACAATCAAAAGTCATGAACAGGAAATGTGAAGGAACCACTGTGTCCCAATTGGAGTTGAATTGTTTCTTTGAAAAGCGTGGGCAATTGTACTAACCTCGATGGGCAAGGATCCATGCTGCATTCCTTCAGCTTTGGTTTGGGCTTCACATTTTCTGGGTAGTAATGGCAATAGTGGTCAGGCACCACCCTTTTCAAACGGATGTCCATGCACTCAGCAGAGTTGAGCTGATAACCTAAAGGTGTATGAGAGGAAGGGATGAAAGCTGTACCAGCTGTGCATCTGCTTGGCAAGGAAGGATGCAGGCCACATGCTGCTCTTCCTCTCTAGGAAACCTAGCTCAGTGGTCTCTATGGTATTCAGCTCTGTGACAAACAGAAGCACAGGCGAGAATGACCACACATGGGTCCCAGGCTCTTCGTGGTAATTAAGTCAGAGGCACTGCATCTGAAGCCCAGGATGTGGGTACTTTCTGTCCAAGAGGCTCAGATTCCTCTGAAACAGCTAAAACCTGCTGCCAAACACACATGCATGAACTGACTGTGGTCTATTGGTGCACATTACAGTTGACTCCTTTTAGGAACTGTCCAGACTTCCCTCGGGTACAGTGTGGCTCTTTATGGTTTTCAGGTTACTGCCTGGCTATTCCTGGTCACTGTGGTAGCCCCCTCCCTCCTGCCTGTTTCCTTGTTTTATACCTTAGTCTCCTGCTGTGGATATCGCTATATGTCAATAAACACTGATTGGCCAATAGC